>LUCM01001897.1:53261-64557 GCA_008360955.1 Fasciolopsis buskii | reverse complement strand
ATTAGTTTCGGTTTTGGTCTCAGTTGGGGCTTCCTGTCTTTTAGGTTTCGCCCAAGAGATGTGAAATGTTTTTTCAGGGATGTGGCTCAGAACTGAAATCAGTGCGCGAACGCTGTATGGCTTACCTGCAGAACTCCTCTGTTCCCCTTCAAAACAGGAAAAAGAAAACAAAAGCCACAGAAAATTTGCAGTGACAATACACAAAACGAAACTTGTTATCTTACTATTTATTATTTCCCCTTTTATCCATTTTTTGTATATTCCTGTCTCAGTGTCGTTGCGTTGGCTTCATATCTGCCCTCAGGTTGACGTAGCATATATATTATCTTTTAATTCCTTTATTAATGAAATAACAATGTACATCATTTTTCAGGAAGGAGGCCGCGGCCAACAGAATGCTGCCAAGTTGGGAAGTTGATCGGCGGTGGCAGGATTCGAACCCGTGACCTTCACGTCCAAAGGCCACGATTTAATCCCCTTATATACGCATATATATATATATATATATATATATATATAAAGTCCTGTTGCAGGACTGGACTCCGGTAGCTCCGAGTTTGATGTTCGATGGGGAGGAACTAACCACTGTAGACCGTTTCTTTTACCTAGGTAGCTGCTTGTCTAAGACCGGTAACGCGACAACAGAGGTGAGCACTGGTACATCCAAGGCTCGAGCGGCGTACGCTGGTCTGAAGTACTTGTGGCACCGGCCTGATATTTCACTACAATTGAAAAATTGTGAGCACTGCTGCACTGCGCTCAGTCCTGTTGTATGGTCGTGAGATATGAAGTTTGTGTCCTTTTCCTTTAACGCCCTTGCAGGTGTAATGCCTATCTTCCTTGAATATTCATTCTACTACAGCGTGTAACTTTGGGAGAAAAGCAGCTGCTAATTGGCATTGCCGTACCGTTTAACGCTGAACGCGGATGATGATGATGTGAGGGGTTATTGGTATTTCTAGAAATTACAAGTGTACGTCTATCCCTATGTGACTATCGCATATTTCATCGTTTCGCCGAGACATCGCTTGATTAGTCGGTCTTGTTGGCTGACTTTCAACCTCGCGTGATCAGAGTCACTTCCTAGCGTTACGCGGATCACTCACGCTAATTGGTCGTGTCAGGCTATTTACTAGCTCATTCGGTTTGACTTTCTGCATTTTTCCATCTAGTTGTGACTTTATCATCCGGGGATTGGTGGCCAATCAAACGAGGCAATCTCCATTTGTTTGTGTCCTCGAAAAACAAAAATTTGATGCGAGCAGATTTTATCCGCTTGTGTTTACTAGTGGCGAATTTCCGACTACGGTCCATCACGAGACCACCAGAAACCAATAAAATAATTCCGTTTGCCCTTGATACAAGCAAGGTTAACTTAACGTCCCTTCACAGCTGGAACTCGTAACAGTTCCCTGGTGCTCGGCACACTATGAGTTCTGGACGAATGCCGCCTTGGCCTGTTGTAAAACGCAAAAAAAGAAATGACCGACGTCTGTCTTGGCTGCGACTGGTCACTCGACAATCGCTTCTATGTCCCGATCTCGGTAGCTCCAGAGAGGACAGTCAAATCTCGCACAGATGCAAAGCAATTGAGAATCATCGTATATAAAATCTTCATTGCGATGTCAACCGGATCCATATCTCGGTTTTCAGTTTGTACAATCATTAAACTTGAACCAACGTGTTCTGATTTTGGTTGCCACCTTACGGCACCATCTCAAACAGGGAGAGGAACGAGGGATAGTGAAGATCGACTGCAAAATGGTAATTTGTGTAACTGTCCGGAATAAGGAGGATTTCGAATGCAGGAATGCTACCGATTGCAAAGTTGGGTCGTGCCATCTATTGCCTTCGATTACCTCTTCGGAGGACCTGGTGGACCCCAACGCGCTAGTCCAACTGCACCACGAGGCAGTCCACCGGTTGAAGTGTTCGTACCTTAATACCACGTCGTCGATTGGCTTGAACCATGTTCCAATCATTACATGCTTCGCACAACGGTGCACAACGAGGCAGCCGTCCTGTGGGCATGCGCAAAATATGTCCCAACCACCTTAACCTACTCTGATTCAGTGCCTGTTCTAATGACTGGACTCTAGGACTCAGTACCTTACGCCTAACCGCGCATATCTACTCTCGGTAGTCATGTTTTGAAGCCGTCGAGCAATGCCGACCTCACTGCTGCTGCGTATATTCAACCATTAGTCTACAACACCGACACCACAGCTACTTCAGATTAGTGAATGCCAGTCGGGTGAAAACACACCTTCCGATATACGACCACCAAGTAAGATACATCTACTCAAGGATCTAAATCTATCCACCTCATCCAATTTTTTTCTCACAAGAACAAGGTTCGGCTATGAACCAATCCAGTCCTGCGACAATTTACATAACTACTGTCGTTCAGACGGTCGGGAAAAACTTGCCATCCAATCGGGTTTTCATTCAGTAGCACAACGTTGTCCGCATATTTTAAGTTAGATGGGTCCCCGTATGAACGAATATCGCTGCCACTATTCTCATGAGAATATGGTTATCTCCGCAAACATATCAATAACAAAATTAGAAAGGAAGTAAAAGTAGGTAACCCTGACGAGCGCTACTTCTCGGGGTGAACTCAAGTGAATGATTACTGTAAACACAAACTCGGCTTCCGTTGTCCCAGTAAGCCGACCATCTTCGTCCTAGTAGGCGGGGTTCTATCTCGGCCTTTTCCCAACACCAGTATCTCCGAAAGTTACGGACTAGCGTTCATTTTCTTTTATTTATCTATTGACGGCCTTCTATCCAAACCATGTCTACCTATTTTCCGATGACGTCAATCTCCCTTGTTCCATTTCTCACTGCACTCCCCACCATTCATCACTGACATTGGTCACCATCGTGCTGTCGTCCGTGAAACGCCGAATTTCGATCCCGAACACACCTTTTTTGTTGAGGTTACCGTAACCATGCTTTGAAAACTCCTCCTTTCTATCTCTTAAAAATATTCAATTCTCATCTGTATTCTGACTCAACGGATCTACTCCCCACAGATCCTACCGTTGTGTTTGGCTTATTTATAGCTTCTTCGTCATGTTAGTCCCCTTTCATATCTCAGCTAGCTTCTCACGCTGTGCAGAAAATTGGTTTTCTATTTGGCGCCAGCCGTTTCTTTACTCATACTCATCGTCTCATATTATACAAAGCTAAAATCCGTCCCGAAATAGGATACTACAATCATGCCTGCGGCAGAACATCGTCTACTTCTCTTCCTCTACTTTACTGGATCCAACGCAACACCATTAGGCTGATCAATGACCTTTCTTTAACATCCAGTTTGCAATCACGTCCTTATCGTTAGGCCGCTGCCTCGCTCTTTTTCATCGCTATAACTTTTGCCTTTGTTCTTTGGAGCTTGTTTCGTAAACTCCCATAACTTTGGCCTTCGTCCACCTATCCCTTTCATCAACAAAACCATTAATGTTGCACCAAGGTGCTCCGGTTCTGGCTATTACAACACAACAAACACCAAAAAGAAATAGGAGAACACGGATTAGTGAAAAATGGACTGCAAAATGGTAAGTCGGGCAGCTATACAGAAGGGAGTAGATTTCGAATTTAAGAGTGTCATTGACTGCGTCTATCGTCTCCGTCGTTTGTGGCATCTCGCGAATCCCAACCGGGTGGTCTCACTGCACCTCCAGGAGTCAGTCCGTGGTTAAGGTTTTCAAACTTCTATACCATGCCATTGGTTGGCTACCAAGACCCATTTTCCTTTAGTTACAAGCTCTCACGAAAAGGATGGCAGCTCTTTTGTTTTTTCAGAAGTGGTAAAGCAGAACGCTCTCGTTGTCCACTTTCCAACTCACTTACGATCTGTTTCTTTCTAGGAACGAAGTCAATAAGCTGGTTCTTGCGTGAATGCTATCCATGATCCCCTTTTACAGGGACATTTAACTGTGAGGTTTATCCTTTATGCGGTAAATCACTTTGCGTAACAAAAAAAACGGACACAGCAGCTGGGGCAGTAGCTCTTTGGCAATCTCTAGTAGTAAAGGATAAGTGACAAGTACTTGCATTATTCGCATAACCGTTGCGCACACGGCGATCAGCTCCAATAATGAGTGTCTTTTCTGCAGTATATCAAGTTCTATAATTTGTTCGCAATCGTTTCGCTACAAATAGGGAACCGAGTGGTACAGGATAAGTAATCTGGATACACCAAAGTCACTGACGAGAAATCGTTATTTCGCAATGTTGCGAAGTAAACAATATTAGACAGCTCATTTTTAGATCAGCTGGGGATGATGGATGTGTCTTGACGATAATTCGAGACAAAAATGAAACAGATCTACATTGAGTAATTCTGTGATTTTCGCTGGTGAACTTTAACATCTACTTGGATGGGTAAATCTTTCCGAAGTAAAAAGGCGAATTCTCGGCCAATGTGAAGTAGCTGCGGTAATTCTCGTCTCAAGACGTTAAATCTCAATCTCTTAATCTTCCGTTTTTCTGAACATAGTTATTGTAAGGAACACGCCTTCTAGTTTGACTTAAAAATCGGTGTCCCTGGTTAGGTGAAGGAAATCCCAATGACTGAAGTAAGCACCAAAACGCACCTTAATCAGTGGAATGGACGGTTTGAAGCGTGCGGAGGATTGTGCGATAACTTCATTAATAAGTTGTTGGTGTTTCATTACCTTCCGCGTTTTCATGATTCGTACAATGCATGCCTAAAATCAGACATGAAAAGCGAAAATAAAGTTATGGCATGAATAAAATAAAACCACAAAGGATAAAAACGGGTAACAGATGTAATGCGTGACGCAAAGGCGTAGTAAAACAATGAATTCCGCGTGGCTATTGCGCCCTACTACATGATACTGGAACCGCCAACTGCCGTGCAGAACCAAACCAAGTGAGGTAACAAGCCAGGTGACGACGAATTATCATTTACTAAAATATGAACAAGTGGTGTAAGGGGAAAATATGGAAATTCGACTGTCTCAACGACGAAAATCCCCTCAAGTTGTTAGTACTACTTTTAGTCGACCAGCTTGACACAAAACTCAGAACGGAATATCCCTATTGGATGGTGGCACCCATAGATACCAACTTTGTCAGAAAAATAAACACACCATAACGATGATAGATATTATTGACCAGGCAGTTTTTGGGGTGATCCATTTAACATCTGAATGAAGCACCAGTTCCCGTAATGCGAGAAAATCAAATTTGTCGTGAAAACGGGGGTCTGCGTGACAAAGCACCAAATCATGGATGGCTGAAACCCAATAGGATTTGTTGTGGTATATGAGAAAATTAAATATGGCGAGTACGTTACTAAAGGCTGCAAAATTTTCTTGGTGACTATCATCTAATTGAAAATCTTCACGCGTTTTTGAGCAAAGGTCAAACTTTGATTCACTAGTTTGGTCGTGGGGGCAATTAATGATGACTTTTGGGGCTCCAAATGTTACCGTGTCACCCTAGCAAACTGCGGCGCAATCAGTAACGTCGCTTGGGTACAGCAATTCATCTGACTTAACTGTAGTGAACGCAACCGGCCTGTGACCTGTGCAAGGTGAAAACCAAAACACTCAACGGAATTCAACAGAGCCTATGCTGCGATGATGAGGTATCAGTTTGCGCTCACCGGAATTCTCCGATGGCCACTCGAGATTAGCAAAGATACTACCAGCAGTATCGAGAATATCAGTGTCGACAGCAGAAAAAAGAACAACCATCCACAGGGCTGCAATAGATGATGATCGAGAACAGTCCAAGGACTGCAACCGCCGAGGTCCGATCGCCAAATTCCACATACGGAAGTAAGATGTACTCCTTAAACTGTAATTCAATTTATGTGACAGGAGTAGAAAATCATGGAACCGCGGAAGTGAATTTGCGCAGCGGTAAACAGTGTTAATATGAGAACTATCCGATCGACTAAACACCCACCTGGACGATTAATTTCCTGTCTGATTCCACGTTGCCCATAGTCTGCTCGGTTTCCTGCTTTGCCTCACTTTTCAACGGAACGTTCAAATTAACGCGGACACGCTTGCTATCGAAAGAAGACAGTCAAAATCAAACGTTTAGCATCGGAATCTTGGGAGTTAGTAATTAGTTAAGAAAAATAACAAAAGTACAATAAAACAGCCAAATATGCTCTAATATGAGTAGCTTATTATTGTCGTTAGTATTAACCGTAAACCCGTAAAACAGAAAGGGATCTCTAAGCCAGTAACTAAAAGTGAGCGATGACCAGCCATCTTCTAAACATTAACTCTCGGTTACAAACAATGCTTAAACCTCAAGGTGAGGTAGGGAGACAAGGGTCAGAAAAATGCAGCCAAAAAACGGATTCATATGTATGTGCACGGAAAACAATTAAATAAACCGACGGAATGTTCCACTCGCTCTGTGGTATTTGCCTTACAAGATGCGGCAAACGGTGGTTTTACCATTTGCTCAACTCCAAAAACTGATGTCTTTAAGTCTCAATAAATGCATTGCAGTGTGCCAACAAACGATTCCTGACATCGCGGGAACGCGATCGCAATGAACGGAAGATCTCGCAAAGCCTCAATTTCTTGGGGACCGGTTCTGGTAAAAGCGGCTCAGGTACAGCACAGAAGCAACTCGATTGACACGGTAGCGCCTGCAGCCCTTATCCACCAAGTTGAGCAAAATGCAGCAGAAACAATGAACTCCAGAACGAAGATACTGGTACCACATGTCCAACGTGCTGCCCATCACAAGACTAAAATGCCCGAACGAAATTAGAGCCCGAGTATGCTCACTTTCACCGGGGAAAACGTCGCCTCGGTTGGCGTTGGGAAAAAGGTGGTCATTTAGTCAAATTCGCAGATCTCAGTCGACCGCTCGTCATCAATATCCGCTTTCAGCATTCACTTAGCGCGGTGGTGTAATGAACAAGTGATTCATCTCGAGAAGTGAACGTAAAATCCAACAGTGAGTTGAACATTTAATCCGCTGTTGAATAGCTAGTTACACCGAACCACTACTGTGTACTCACAGAACGGGCAATAAAGCCGGTCTGTATAAGGTTACTGATTGAAAATCTAGAATGGAAACGCATAAGAAAGAAACTTATTGGAGACAGAAAGAGAGAGGGAAAACCGGCTGAACGTACTGTTTGTAGTCCGTATACAGTGTCAAAATTGTTTCCGGCGTCAACGTAGGCTCCACAGAATCGTCCGTGGAATTGCCGGCAGTTTCGGTCATAGTATCAATATTCTGAGAAACATCTGATGCGGTAAAAACTTTCAAAACTTTTGCTTTTAATAAGATTTGAAGGACCTGAAGAAGGGTTGGCATCTCTATCGTGGTCTGAGATTGGATAGCTCCGACTGTGTACGAAAGCGATGAATTGTATAGCATGAGGACGGACATCTGGTATGTAGAAACCTGGAAAATGGAAATTTTATGGGACACGAAAATAAATGACAGTGTGCAATATTGCAATACGGAATAACAATACGTCAACAGACATAAATGTTTTACCACTGATGCCAACAGGAAAAAGAGGACAGTAAACAGTGAATTAATGGGTTGTGACTACAACGCGCGAGGGGGTCCTAATTTTTATATCAATTCACTCTAAACAGTAAAAAAGGCCATCACAGATGACAAGTGACGTCAGTTTCTGTCAGCCTAATAAACTAAAATCACCACAGAATATGGCAACATGCGACATCACACGAACAATTAATCAATGCTAATAAAACGAATGCCACCTAAGTGAAAAGGAAACTTCACCGGATGATACGGGAAAAACGCGTGACAACAGGGTTTAAACATTAACCTTAAGAGACGTTTCTATTTCAGACGCCAGATAATATGGATCCACTAGGTAGTATCACCTGTTCGCTTTCACGCTAACAGACACGTGAAATGTTCCCTTCCGAAATAAACTTCTCGCAGAGAGCAATGTCTGACTTAAACGTGCAGGCGATTTTCTGCTCCTGAGTGCAAAACCACGTAATTTCTAAGTATTATTTGACAAACTCAAACAGAGTGGATCCGTGTTTTGAATGCGTTTAGGATCTTCGCGTAAAAAGCAACCTGATTTGTTTGAAGCAGGCAATTACGATTTACCAGGTGGTGCCACGTCAAATGAGTTGTCGTCGCGGGGAGCAGCCGACATAATTCTATCGATTCTAGGTGTGGGAGACCTGAACCAGACATCCGATTACGTAACAGAAGTCTTGTTGAGGTGGTTGAGTAAGTCCTTTCATGGTGGCTTTTGTCCAGGGCCTTGAACCCAGTTGAGAGTACGTAGAACTACCAATAAAAATGCATCGATGGGAGTCTTAGAAAGACTTCAAAGTTTGGAACGTCCTGAAAATAGCAACCTACGCACCGCTGAGTGCCTTCGGGTGCGTCCCTGGGTTGGGGATAAAGAAACGACCAACATTTAGGTGGTTAGCCGTAGATAAGGCCAGCCCACGCCCACCAAATAAGAGTACCGAAGGCGCGGCGGGTTTCCGAATATTACAAGTTTGCGGGTGTCATGGCCATTATGACCAATAGAATAAATAACGCAACAGAAGAGACGAATGAACCGGCCAACTGGGTCATTTGGGCGAGCGAAAATCATTCTTCCCATTGGAACACTTCGGTTTTACTGTCATCCAAAAAATGAGACCTGACAGTGTACGAAAACCACAGAGGTATACGTTCGTTAGACGTGGCCGCAAAAGCAAACTTTTGTCCAGCTTACGCTGAATTGTTTCCCGGCATCGAGACATGCATATAGTCAGTACAACCAGAGAGAAACCGTTCAGGAGGTGGTTAGATCGACCAAGCATTTATCATTCGCGGGATCCTGGAACATGGACCCAAACTCAAACATCCCATTGCTTCATCGATTTCGTGCTGCTCCATTCAATGAAGCGTGAAGGATTGTGGGAGACAATACTTGTAGACGGAGTTCCATCCAAAATAGTCCGACTGATAAAATCGTAGTATTCCGGAACAAAAGCACGTGTTCGGGTCTACGGTGAACAGTCTTCTCCATCAGAACTAAATTCTGGAGTACAAAAAGGGTGTCCATTATCTCCGATGCAGTTCAACTTGGTTGACGATTGGATTATGCAACGTGAAATGGATGACTATCAGCATTCAGGTTTTCACAGACTTATACTGCGTACGTCGAATTTGTGATGCTCGGGGAAGACATGAGCGCTTTTCAAGCGGCTCTTGAACGGGCTAATGAATATGCGTTGGAGATCGGCATTGAGACCAGTGCCACAGAAACCAAATTGTTCGTTACACCACATAGTCATAAACGAGAGCCACGCAACAAAAGTATGGCTAATCTCAAACTCGACTCCACCATCTTATCAAACGAACACGCCGCAGATACTGTCAAGCGACGCACTGACGAGGCCCAAACGGCGTCTTTACAAATGCGGAACAACTTCAGACGAAAGGACGAAATGCACCTCAAAGCCAAGCTCAGGATTTTAAACGCAGCAGTCTGATCAGTCTCGCTGTCCGGTTGTGAAACCTGACAATTAAAAACAAAGGACATCGGAGGACCAGAGGTTCCGATCGCTGGTGCTTTTTTAAAAGTAAGCTGGTGGAAAAGATTCTTCAGCGAAGTAATTCGAAATCGTGCCGAATCACCCGTCCTGCAGCGCGTAAAAAACTCAATGTTTTGGACATGTAAAAAGGACAAGCTCTAACTAGAACTGTCGTGAGACCATCGCCATACGCAGTCTGGAGGAGCCGACTAGAAAGACAACTGAAAACCTAGCTAGATAAGGTTTTCGAAGGTATACATCAACACTCGCCGGTGGAAATCGAAAAAGATCGATATCTGCCAGGAACTTGCTGCCGTCAAGCATGGGCAGCTGCGACCAGAAAAATTTGAGTCCGGCTTATTCTATTTAAGGAACCAGCCACAGCAAATTAAAGTAAACAATGGCTTGTTTGAAACGGCGCTGTTACCTTGCAGGCTGCAATTAGAGCCTCAAAGGATGGAAATGTTTTAATGGGAAACCCACAGATAGACGCTCAGTAGAACATAGACGCATCTGAATCGCAATGTCGGACGATTTTCTCGGATAACAAATGCCTATGTTCCGCAGACATCACAATAAGTAAGGTTTTTCAACAAACCACCCAATAAAAAACGGCTCAAATCCCTATCTTTACTGCCCACAAGTTAGTGCGGAAAGGCCAATAACGGTACCCGAATCAACACCTACAGAAACAAGGTCATCATGGATTTCTAGCAGTAAAATAAATGTCGCCATCGTCAATCCAGTGGTGGAATTACTCAGAGCTAATCTACGGGTCTTATTAACGGAGGATTGTGGTTGACGACTGCTGACGCAATCAGTAGTTTGAAAGGAAACGTGCCCGTTGTGTACGAATGAGATCAGTTGCTTAGAGATAAGGACGCAAGCGGTAGAAAATATTCGAAAACTATCAGCGTCTTCGAAGCGTTTTAACTTCAAACAGTCATAAAAAAACATTCAATAGCAGAGCTTGGTCGACTAGTCAAAACGGGACTGCAAATTGACGCAGTGGCAAGACTTGCGTGCCTCCATGATCCAACGAGCAACACAGGTTGGCTTATCTCAAGCCGAAGATTCAATCATACCTAGAAGGCCAATGAGTAGAGGCCGATAAAGTGGTCTCCTGGTCCTCCCAGTCGCGGGTCGATCTGAGTTAGCAGCTCAGTCGGAAAAAACGAATGGAAGAATAATTGATCCAAGTAGATGGGCTTCAACTCAGCTAGACCCCGCTGCCTTGAGGTCAGGTTCTTGTCAGAACCAAGGGCTTTGGTTGATAACCATAATCGTTCTTCTGCTTAGCGGCTCGACTCCCCAGAAGCATCCGTCCATCAATTCCCATGATGTACACACCGATAAATCATTTCATACTGCATCGGTCATCGCGCAGGATAATCAGGTCCGCGTTGCTCATTACATCAAGAGGGGTGGGTAGTGATAAATATGCTACTGTTCAGAGTTTCCTCTCGTTTATTCAAACTGTCTCTTCTGTCTCCAAACCAATCTCTTTGCCCCATATGCCGACCCATAATGTCCCCATGGATAACGCCCGATACTCGCAACGGTTCGTTATCAAGTAGTATAGTAGGTGGCTTCTAGTCTGCCAGCTCACATTTTCTCAAGCCTCGTCAGCCCCTGAATCCCGGTACTTCCAATGTGCGCACTCTCATGCAAGTTGGCCAACAGGCGTGTTTAGCTCTGACAGTGGACTCACTTCCGACTGATGTCTGCTGCATCACTGAAACAGGAATTCAGGATTC
>LUCM01001897.1:26007-52759 GCA_008360955.1 Fasciolopsis buskii | reverse complement strand
AATCTCCTGTCGAATCCGAATGATTGTACAGTTAGACTATGTTCCGCATGTTGGATACTGCGACACTTTTCTCTTTTCGTCCCTATTTGGGTCCACTTCCTGTCGCCTGTGCTTTGAATATTCACTATTTTTATGGAAACAAGTGAGTGCGGGAAAAAGGCAGCGATCAGTGAAGCTTCATTTGTTGTTTGACGCTGAGAGATGCTTGATGATGGTGATGATGATGATGATGATGATGATGATGATGATGATGATGATGATGACTATGAGTTACCTACAAGCGAGGTCTCGTAAAAACAATTTCCCATAGAGCTCGAAATATCTGTTGTGCAGACTAAGTGCACAAGGAGGTAGAGGAGTTCCTAACACAGACTCTCAAGGCGAACGGATACCTCGATAAGTTAGTCGAGATTCACGAAAAAGAACGACCTAAATGAACTCCAGTAGATTCAGTGGGAAAAAGCGAGTCATGATTACTGTACCATTTCAAGGATGATCATCTACTCAACCGACTCAGACAAAACCTCAAGCGTGCGTACTTACTTATCTCCTGAACAGAACATTCGCCACACAAACAAAGGACTGATTCTTAAAAGACAACAGACAAAGGTCCCTGACTGAAAAACAGCTCGAATGTTCGATATAGCAATGAACAGAAACAATGCAACGAAGTAAACACTTTGACAGGCAGTGGGACCGAATCAAGCAGGCGATGCGTTTGGCAGCAGATTTCGCCTGTGCTCCTAGGTCTAGCGTTCCTCAAACACATTGAACGTCATAAGATTCGCTGGAGCTAATGGAGCAAAAGCAACATCTCCCAAACTACAAGGAGGTGAATAACAGGCGTCGACAACCGTACCGTCAATTGACGGTAAGCCTAAAGAATGACAATGAAAACTGGGGACCTGAGGTGGTCGAAGAGATAGAAGTAACAGTCAAACAATGTTTAAGCTTATCGGATGCCGGCGAACTTCGGTTAGTGAAGTCGTGTGCGACAGGAATGGAGAGCTCAGCCATGGTAGACAACGAAGACTAGACCGCTGGGCTGAGCACTTCAAGGATCAGTTTACCTAGCCACAAGCTAATGTATTTAGGACGATGTCTGCAGCTGCAAATCTTTGGGGGGTGTCCCCACGATATGTCCCCCAACGGAATTGGAAATACAGTCGAATATTCGACTTCTGAAGAGGGGAAAAGCAGCCGGTCCCAACAAACTTCCCCCAATTCTTTCCAAAGTGGGTGGAGAAGCTCTTATGAAATCCCTTACCTCCTTGTTTCATGATATTTGGAATGAGGAACGTATTCTATCATCGTGGAGTGAGTCACTGATTGTACCCATTTTCAAGAAGGGCACGCCAATGAACTGTGGCGATCATCGTATGATTAGTTTAGTTCCGATAATTACTAAGGTCTTAGCCTCGATAATATCGCGGCATTTGACACCGATTCGCGAGAGTAACATTCGCGAAATGCAGGCCGGATTTCGTCCAGGTCGACACTGCATCGACTAGATACTCACTCTTCGACAATTGCTCAAAACGCACCGCACACACCGCCGCCCTACGATCGTGGTCTTTCTCGATTTGAAACGCACGTTCGACTCAGTGGATCAAATAGCGCCATTCAATGCTCCCCACCGGGAGGGTATGCCAGAAAAGTTCGTGAACCTGTTGCGAGGATTGTACTTGCACACGCGTGGTCGCGTGATGGTATACGGTGAACTACCGAGTTTATCCGAAACGATTAGCGGTGCTCGACAATGGTGCCACATCTCTCCATTCCTGTTCAACTTCGTCGTGGATGAAGTTATGGAAGATGCTTTAGGAGGTCTCCAGGATGTAGGAGTTGAACTAGGAAATGGAGGGAAGTTGTGTGACCTAGATTGTGCAGATGACATTGTGTCTGCTCGAATCCACAAATCATGCACAACGCGCATTAGATAGATTGTCGAGATCTGCAGTTCGGTTTGGCATGTGCTTTGCACCTCCAAAATGTAAACTACTATTATAAGACTGGACAACAGCAGCGCCGAACTTGATACTGGATGGAGAGGAACTAACGATTGTGGACCGCTTCACTTATCTTGGTAGTTGCGTGTTGAACGATAGTAGCGTATATCGAAGGCTCGAGCAGCTTACGCTGAACTGAAGCAACTGTGGAATCGGCTTGATATTTCAATGAAGTTAAAAGGTCGTCTGTCCTGTGCCGCAGCGCGCTCAGTTCCGATGGAGGTCAGCACATGACGTGGCAATGTGGAATGAGAAAACCTACAGCGAATTTAAAGTAGGTGTCTCACGTCCCCGTGATTGGGGTCCAAAAAACCCGTCAAGTAGCTGGCTGGAGACACTGAAGAATAGGGCGGTGAACCGCGATCAGTCGCGGTCTTTTCTGTCGGATCAGAATGGTTGGAAGTGTGCGTTTGTACAGTCAGAATGTGTTCCGTGTGTTACCTACTGCAGCATTCTTACCTTTTCCCTCCAGTGTTGGCTCGCTCCCCGATCCCCTTGGATATCACTCCTTTTATAGAAGCAAGTAATCCTGGAGAAAACGCAGTGGTTAGTGAGGCTGTTTAACGGTGAGCGGTGATGAGTATATAAATATATACATATATATATGATAGCAGGTCAGAGAATGATGTTCTTTCTCGTAGCTCAGGTTCAACAGGATGGCATATATATATATATATATGATTTTGCATGGAAGCTCTTCGTCGTGGGTTCAAGTGTCGCTACCGGGCATCATGACCATCAAGTTTCGGATGATACATGAGTAGCTTCACGCTATCATTGTTAAAGAATCTAATGAAAAGACTTACTAAGAACATTTTTCTAGATGATAGAAATAATGAACACAGTTTCATCAATCAGTGCGCGTAGTACCATGTTTCTAAAGCAACAGCAATTCTGTTTACCATAGGAGACTGAAACTGTTTTGATTCCTAAATACTCCAGTTTTCGGGTCCATCACAATTGCTAATAGAAACGGTTCCAACCAGCTAGATGATAGAAAAATACGATCAAAAAACTTCCCATATAATTAGGGGTTTTCGTAGATGGCATACAAACGTAAAAATCAAGGTTTCGTAGTATATGTTTTGCAATACCGCTTATGGGTAGGACATTACACCCAAATCGGACCTTAATAATTATAAGTTAACCTTAAGAGCATCGGCAGTCTGAAGGAAGCGAAAATCACGATTTGGCGAATCGATCCGTGGTAATCTCAGCTCAAGTGTAACCAAAATCATACCCGAAAATGTTAACGTTTCAATCCTACATAGCATAACTACATTCTAGTCACAGCCCGAAAGTCGTTCAAATGTGAACTTGATGGGCATCTGAGCGACTTCCGGAATTACTAGCACTGATTCTTTCATCTACAAATCGGTATAAATCGTGAAGTCAAAAATGAGTGCCACGTTTTCCTTGACATAAGTGCAACTCCTTTCTATTCCTGTATCATTCTATCGGTGAATTTTTTCTGTCGCAAAACTGAAAACTTCGTGTTAGTACAAAGAACAGATCCGAGGTAATGCCGTGGCCTCCGTCTGGCTGAGTTTCATGGTTGGATAATTGAATTTTCATTGAATATTGTGGGAAACGTCATCCATTTTCTAAAATACGACAAGAAATCCTAGTGTTTTAGAGACATCCTTGGTGTATGAGTTTGCTGGAACGGGAATGCTCCACAGCCACCAAGGCATAGTACACGGGGGACGGAGAAGGGGAGACCGACAATCATGAATTGGCATAAAACCACAGGATTTCAACACGTCATGTGTGACAAAGAGCCAAGCGGCGGCGAACGGCCATCTACCAACGAAGAGAGCGATTGATCTGGGATTCGAACCTCTGACCTTACTAGGGTGACAGACTCCAACTGACAATCGGCGGTCCCATGGATTCTACTTGTACCACCACACCCGTGATTTATAGGTTTTCTACGTAGGCCAAACGGCAATCACTACATTTTACATGTGGCCACAAAAAGAATCGAACATTTCAGACAAGTGTGAAATTTCGACACTGACGCATTGAAAAATTGAGGGGATGAAACAGATGTTCGGAAATAGACACCGGTCAGGAGTTGAGTCTGCCAACTTCATATACAGTTAAGAAAAACGAATTTATGATGTCACGATGGTCAAGATGCTAGGAAGACGAAATATAAAGCTTAGATACGCAGCGGAAAAGAGAAAAAAGTTAGGAACCTAAAAGATTTGACGGATAAAGTTCCCGTCACAATGACTGGATCAAAGTTGCTGTGGAGAATGAAAGTCGAATTTCCCGAATGGGCTTCCATTCGAAGAGAAAAAAAATGAAAAAGGACCAAAAGATCGGAAAAATACAAAACTCATAAATAGTAATGATTTCTATCCATGACAGCTCATTGGCTTTAGCGAATCCCTAATTGGAGGTCGTTTGACAAACAAATGTGAAAATAGGACAATCGCAACAAATCATAGAATTGTCAGACTACTGGAGTTAGCTAAGCACTGAATGAACCGTACCAAATATTGGGATGCTGTACACTCACCTGGAATGTGTAACGCGACTTGGTATAGTTGGTAACTACTTCACCTCGTGAAAGATGATAGCACCAATTTAATTTTCTCCCTGTATGATGTTCCTGATAGAATGACAGGAAGGCACTGTGGCATTGTTCTAGCTGGAATTAAAGAGCAAAAGCAATTCTAATAGCAAAACCGGTTGAGTACAGTAAAGAGTACTAATCGCATTACCAGTAAGATGACTTTTAAATGTGCTCAACCAATTCCAGATCACTGGTGGAGGATAAACCTAGTTGTGCACCGCTATCAGGGAAAACGTACGGAGATCATCGATTGATATGCTTTCCTTGAAGTATATAATTCAGAAACATTAGACCAGAGGAAATCCCTAATTTTCTTGACGATTCATATCAAAAGAAAGTCCAGCTTGCAGTTAAAGCTTAAAAAGTACTCCGCGTTCGTGATGACGAACACCAGCGTTCACGTAGAATAATCATCTGGTTCTCCAAAAAGGTCCTGGGTTCGGGTCCTAGATCCCTTAATCAATTTGTTAGTAAACGACTATCCAGCATCGTTCTGCTCGTTACCATACTTGACCTGTAATGAACTGGAGGCTTTGCAGTATGCTTTTTCATTGCACCCAAGCATAAAGTATGCGATAAAAGAGAGCCTTTGCGTACAACTAATAGCATCCAAATGTACCTGATTGTGAAGCAGTGGGAATAACATTACAGACAATATCCATAATAACAAATTGTTCAACGGGGGTCTAGTTTTCAACGGAAAATGAATCTCAAGGCTCCTTGTACACTGTCCTCAAACACGATGTGAGTGAACCGAATCACTTATGCCAAGACTTCGGTCATAATCCGTCAAGTGACTTCAATCCACACTAAACAATGAAAACTGGCCGATATCATTGGTATTAAGGAACGATTCCCGCTTTAAAGAAAATTGACAGCAAAGTCAGAAACATGGTGAACGAAAACAGTTTTCGGCGATTTCATTCACCGATTAACGTGCACATGTGCAGGCTAATTATTCTTTATTACACTTAAAATGAATTATGGTATAAGTGATAAATTCCGTTGGTAAAATTTTAAAATGATTCCTAGGGAACAGTAACGTAGAAGCCAGATTACGGATCGTGTATTTAGGAAGAGAAAGACTGTGACTGAGAAGAAAGTGAATGATCTGTAGTTTAACAGTTCAGGAATCAAGGTGAGATATGGAATCCGGCATAATGAATGGCTTATGGATGGAACGAGGATAGCTTGGAGCGCAGTTCAGGTGAACAACAAGATAAATCTCGGAGAACCGAACGGTGTTTAAAATAAAATCAAAGAAGGGAGGTTTTGGGAGCATTAAATGGAACATAACTGCAAGAGATATTCGATATCGGGATTTAGGGGTTCAATAATTACATTACAATCACCATCAGTCTGGGTGCTGGCAGGGGATCCGTAAAAAGCGGTTATTTCAATCGAGCTACTAACAGCAATTCAAGCAGAACCCATCACACGGACTAGGTGTAAGAGTTATCCGCTTGAAATTAAGCCTGGTGTGTAAACCCTCAAGTTCATACTTTACTTCATACAAGCGCGTTCGCGAGGTAAGCAAAACACAACATAGAGAATGGGGAATATTCGGTTGACAGGCTAATGGGGCCAGTTAGTGTCAAGATCACTGAGATGGAACGATCTTTGGACATACTGATTCTCACAGGAGAGTTAGGGATTCAACCGCGTACATTTTGGAAAGTGAAGCCAAATTACGGTTCGTTTTAATCGTACAGCTCAATTATTAATGGTCGAGTTGATTAGACATCAAAATGAGTAGCGAGGCTTTTTGTGACCCCAAATCCTCTAGACAGCTATAATTGCTAACTAACATGGAAATACCAGCCTTATACTAAGATTTATTGTCGTGTGAACAAAGTTTCGAAGTGAGTGCCTTTTTCACCTACAGTATGAATGCGCGTTAGATGGGAAAGAAAGATGTTCTCATTGGGAGCAGTGTAACTATGGCCTAATATCGCAGTTGGAGAGACCATATCATTCTTGCGATACCCTCTTATAGATGCTCAACAACGACCGCTATTTTCCTGCACAGAAAATCTTCAGTTTAAGCGCAAAGAACAGATCCACTGTCAAAGGAATGATGCAGTAATGCAATCAATGATTGCACTGCCAGCAGATGATGTCTGTACACCAAGTTGGACAACATTCGATTCCGATCGTCAATCCGCGAAATCTTGTTGCGTAGACGACAACCCGAGTACAACAGATTAGTTAGTAAACCTAGATCAGCTGTTAAACACATTTAACTCAGTTCATCTGAAGGTGTAGTTCACAGTACAGCGCGCAGCGGATGATTTAATAGACTTCTACAACGACGAGCCAATGTGTCAACAACTACGGTAGGTTGCGCACAGAAAGCCAATATGGAATGGACGGTATATCTACTTTCGCAGTTTTGCACAACCTAAAATAAAAATAAACTTGATATTGTGCCCTGAGAATAGAGCAAGGAAAATATACACTGGGGAACAAATAATAGTGGTAGAAAACATTTTCACTTAAAATGGAAATTTGGAATGCTTAGTTAGCCAGATGAAAAAGGACGAAGAGTCCCGAAAAGACGAAGATAGAGAGTCGCGATTTCAGATTTTGCAACCATTAACCTTGCGCTAACGTGCTCTGGCTTTAACTGCTACCTCGCAGCACAATCTAACCAAAAAAAAACAAGAAATAGTGACACCGACCGCAAAGTAGTAGATTGAAGAACTACATAGAAGAGGGACGATTTCGAAGGCAAGAACACCACTGACTGCGACGCTGAACAATATCACCTGTTGTTTCCAACCATCGTATGGAGGATCTTGCGAACCCCAATCTGGTAGTCTAAATAGATGCCACACGCACCGCCGCCCTACGATCGTAGTCTTCCTCGACTTGAAAGGTGCTTTCGACTCCGTGGATCGACCGGCACTACTCAGTGCTCTCCACCGGAAGGGTATGCCAACGAAGTTTGTGAACCTGTTGCGAGCATTGTACTTGCATACCTATGGTCGCGTGAGGGTATACGGTGAACTGTCACGTTCATTCGAAACGACTAGTGGCGTTCAAAAAGGATGTCCCATCTCTCCATTCTTGTTCAACTTCATCATGGACGAAGTGATGGAAGATGCTTTAGGAGGTCTCCGGGATGTACAAGTCGAACTGGGAAATGGACGAAAGCTATGCGACCTGGATTACACAGACGACGTCGTGTGCCTGTTCGAGTCTGCGGACCATGCACAACGGGCACTAGATAAACTGTCGAGATCGGTTGCTCGGTTCGGCATGTGCTTTGCACATTCAAAATGCAAAGTACTGTTACAGGACTGGACGACAGCAGCGCCGAACTTGATACTGGATGGAGAGGAGCTGAGGATTGTGGACCGTTTCACCTACCTTGGTAGCTGTGTGTCCAACGATGGTAGCTCGGGATTGGAGGTAAGTATGCGTATATCCAAGGCTCGTGCAGCTTACGCTGGATTGAAGCACTTGTGGCGTCGGCCGGATATTTCACTGAAATTGAAAGGTCGTGTGTACTGTGCTGCAGTGCGTTCAGTTCTGTTGTACGGTTGCGAGACGTGGAGCATGCGTGTGGGCGATGTTCGTCGGTTGGAGGTTTTCGGCAACCGATGTTTACGTAGTGTGGCTAGGATTGGATGGAGTGACCGGGTGAGTAATATTGAGGTTAGAAATCTGGTATTAGGTGCCACTTCTGAGAATAGCTTGTTTCAGCGTATGAAACTTAGTAGACTACGCTGGTTGGGTCACGTGTTGCGTATGACGAACACTCGTCTACCATACCGTGCCTTATTTTGTGTTCCTCGTAAGGAATGGAAGAAGCCATGTGGAGGCCAACAGATGACGTGGCAACGCAGGATGAGAAAATGTATAGCGAAGCTAGGTAAAGTAGGTGTCTTACGCCTTCGTGGTTGGGGTCCGAAAGACTCGTCTTCTAGCTGGCTGGAGACACTGAAGGATATGGCAGTGAACCGTGAACAGTGGCGATCGTGCTGTCATTTTCTATCGAATCAGAATGATTGAAAACAAGTGCGTTTGTACAGTTAGACTGTATTCCGTGTGTTGGCTGCAGCAGCATCTTATCTTTTCCCGCCTGTGTAGGTCCACTCCCTGTTTCCATAAACATGTAACTCTGGGGAAAGGCAGCGGTCAGTGAGGCTTGCCTTGCTGTTTAACGCTGAACGATGATGATGATGATGATGATGATGATGATTCCAACTAGATCAAAGCCGCAATCTAGGACAGAGAAACTCAATGTGGACTCCTCTGGCACATAAAGGTGACACGCTGGAAAAAGTAGTACACAGAAGAATGATTAATGATGTTAATATGTTATATGCTGCTAAGTTACGCTTTGCATCTACATCCAGGCCAGCAGTGTTTGCAGTCGAGAGACAATGAACCTATTCTTATAGCCTCACTCCCTGTCTATTGCCACACTTGCATTTGTGGGATAAGGTACACTAGTACCGCGATCAGACGCCGGTCGAAACCCATCAATAAGTACCACCAAAACGTGACCGGGGATGGAAACAGTTAGGTCGATCACCAACACAGTTGTTTCACACCAACCTGAGACAAACCACACGGAAAGCATAAATGAAAGCTTATGTTTTCCGTCTGGGTCCGGGGTCGGCTATTCAGGCTAGTGAAATGCCAAATCTTGAATACAGCGGAAACGGCAGTGATTTTTCATTGAAGTGAAGAGAGTTGTATGTTCCGCGTCGCGTCCTCAGGTTACCATTCTAGAAGCTATCTGCGGATAAGATGGGGTTACCCTCACCGATTAAGCGGCTGCGAGTAAGTAGCGGCAGTGTCAAAGATGTGGCGGATTTTCGCCTGGGAATTGTCCTTTCCATACAATACGCCAAAAGTCCGTTGGCGGCACTGTGACGTAACGACTGAGCAGAGCCGTACGAGCCAAATTTCTCGACCAGCTGCTCTGATGTAACGTCTGGAGAGCGTTGAGGCTCCGGTCTGAATCGCCCAAAGGGCCCAAGAATTGGACTACTGGTCATCGGGATCCAATGATTTGCGACCGTCTTATTTAATTTTGCTGATCCACAGATCACATTTTTTTCTAAAGGTCCAGGACGAGGCTTCCTAGGCTCGCCACACACTTCATTTTCGGAATGCGGGTACTAAACGGTTACAGAGGAATCATCGATTTGATGGGCAATCGAAAATATAGAAGAGTGTAGAATAGATAAGCGTAATGAACCTTATGCAAACGTCTTTCCTAACATTGTTTTTCCATTTTTGCCAGGATTCCGATGTCCCGAGAGTTGGGAGCGGATTGGTGGTTATATTAAATCTGCCAAAACCAATGAGCTTAATTGGTCATCTGAAGCTGCATGTGGCGATTGACACTAAACATTGGCATCTGCTCATGACCGAAGTGGTTGTTGAAGACATTCTGCTGCCATTAAGATCAAGATGAACGTGGTTCTGAATACGATACTGTAACGGTTATGAGCAAAACGCTCCACGTTTGCTTGTGATTACTAGGACAAAAGAGTAAACGACTGTAGACATTGTTGGTGCGATAAGAATTCAACACTTGTAGATTCGATTAACAGGCATTTTTATGATAAGGTGTTTGAAGACGTAAACCCAGATAACGACGGTCAACGGTCAACTATCAAAAGTGAGCGGCTGGTATTTCATCCTTAGAATAGACCAGTGAAGTATGCAAATGTGACAACTGAATAAGGACCATTACGAATGTTTGGCTAAAAACAATTCTTGCGAGGAAGACTTCTCACGACAGAAACGGGGCCGTCGTGTTTTTGAGTAGTAAAAAAGATGAATCTTTGACCGGCGGTGGTCAAGTGAATAAGGTCGAGGCGTTTGGACGTGAAGGTCGCGGGTTTCAATCCTCCCACCACCGTCCAACTACCTCACTTGGCCGCGGTTCCATTCCTGAAAATGATGTAAATTACTTCATTCATAAAAGAAGCAGAAGATAAAAGATCTCAGGAAGTTTGAAAAGATAAAAATGAGGAGCCAGGCACATTCTAAGACAAAAAATACGATACTATTACGTTGGTTTCCGCCATCAAGGCCTTAAGTTAGTACCAAGAGTTTCGTTTTCGCCAGGCAGAGATGGAATTTATCCTGGATTAGAATGCTGAGTTTCATTGAAATACTTGGTATTGGAACCGAAATACCACAGACAGCATGGTGATCAATTGCGACAAAGGTTTTCGACCTACTAAAGTGAGACCTAATTAAATCATCTCGAGATCGCGCTTGGCGTCTTCTCGTCAGTGGTTTTAATGCCGTGATTTACAATGACCGGTAAATTAAGATGGCACTGTTCGCGCGACGATCACAGGGTGGTAGGCGGGGAATGCAAATCACAATAACCTCGACAAAATCTGAAGTCTTCCTCTTTTCGGACAGTAGATGAGAGTGAAGACGGTCGATATAAGGGAAATCTGGGTGCATCGATGGAAAAAGATAACTCTCACTCGGTTGGAAGCAGAACCCTGTTTATTCTAGGCTGAAAACTATTGAATATGAATAATCTAATATTTCATAACAGTGATTAGAGAAAAATCCAAATCCAAAGCCGGCTGCAGTTGGACGCTGTCTCTTATTTATCGGCTAATTGATGGTGAAATCTCCGGAGTAATGTCAAGAAGACGTAACCGGTACTGCCTCTCACTGTGCATTTTTGTTATCCACATGATAGCTTAGTACCTCCATCCTAATCAAATACCAGGCAGACGCTACACTTGAACCCGGGTCCTGAACGCACACTTGCCTCCCCAGTGTACCCGTTACAAAAGCAACGCAGACCAAGCCGTGCAGAGGAAAGTCATTGATATGCCATTTAACGTAGGAATTCGAAAAGTGATATAAAATCCAACCAGAAAACAAATGTTCAATTGAGTATGCTACGCACAAACCGAACAGCCGCAATCAGAACGTAGGAAAGTGATCGTCAACCCCTGAATCGCAGCGCAATTATTCGTCACCAAAGAGGGGAAAGCCGAATCCGCTGAGGCAACTATCAAATATTTAATGGATAACAAAAATGAATAAAAATGTTCCCTTGAAAATCTTGAAGTTCTCTTTTAAATGCTTTTTTGATTCACAGTAGAATATGTAAGCATAAATCAAGTAGCGAAAGTCAATGTGAGCGGCAGCATGTTAAAAAAAGCGATCGAGTCTAGGAAAAACCTGTCGTAGTACGGCGTCTTCTATCAGTAGACTAACCAACAAGAGAGCTAACAGAAGAATTTTTGTACCTTCAGAAGGACTAATTTTTTCTCCAAATTATACCCCTAATGAGATATGGACGTCAACGAATAAAGAATTTAGGTTAACTGAATCTTTATGACATACCTCCGGAGGAACTGAAAATGGCGCTTGAGCTTGGAAAGGCCAGGCGTTGGAGCTGAGTACCATCATGTTGAAATCCACTGAAAAAGAGTTTACATAACACTGCATATAATCATCATATTGAAACGATAAATTTGTGGAAAAAAATCAAGCGAGTAGTTCTGCAAGTCCTAGAACTCAAACTATGACATTTTGTGTAGACGTGATTGCTGGTGCACATCACTGGCGAGTAATGCAGACAAGACACAGATGACGCATTAAAAAAGAGAGGAAACTACGGGAACAAGAAAGAGACATGGGGTGTATGCTATGGAAAATACACAAGTGAATATTGTTTCAACTGGCAACAGCAACTAGCATCGGCAGGAAAAAGTATATGTACTTTGAAAGATGCTTTCTGATAGCGAGAGTATACTGGAAAAAACATGCTAACATGAATTCCACTGTTGAGCGAACAAAGCAGCCTATACTGAGTTGTCCCTAATTCCATAGTCAACGTAAACAGTTTAAAAGTGCAAAATAAGAAATAGCACAAGTGTATCGCGGGGAAACGACCTCGATAACGATACAACCTCACAGCTAATATTAAACGACACAGTGCCTTAACACCTAGTCTCCTGAGGTAATAAATAAATTACATCACTAAAACGGCTTCTATTATGAGCAGACAAAAATTAGCACTAATCAAACGTCAGTTTAGTTCTTGGGGCTCTGAACTCCAACATTTCTCCTGACAGTCCCTCCTATGAGCCCCCAGCAAAATGCAAAAACAGCGGTACCAAGCCTGCCAACATAAGGTATGCATAACCGTTGGGCAGGCAAGTTTCTTATTCCATATGAATGACAAATTCTGCTTCTTCTCATTTCTTTCGAATAAGTGATCTGCTATTGGGAAATATTCGTCATGTAATTTGAACCGATATTCTGATCAACTGTGTGAGTCAATATGACAACTGAGAAAATTGGATAAGCAGTGAACATTTAATATGTCGATAGGTTACCGACTGTGCACCGAACGAGCGGGAGGTTGAAGATTCCCCATCACGGGGTACAGGAGAAAGAATGGGCAGAAACATAAAACAGTGCGACAGTTGCGACCATTATTGGATACTTTCCTTTTTGATAAGAATCGAGTCAAAGAAAAATGACGGTACTGAGAAAACCAAACGATGTTTAGCGAGTAATGTTCACGAAACGAGTGACTTTATAGATCAAGAGATCTAAAGATTCACATCTCTCCTTGAGCTATTTGAAGGTGCTTCGTAAACAGAAAATAGATTAGCGGGCAACGGCACTGTTATCCTGATATGAATAAAGTACAACCGAAAAGAAACTGATCATAAAATATCGCACAGGGTCCGAATCCAAAGAGGAACTCACAGCCTTTAGGTATACCAGCAGCGACAGACTCTTGGCTTTGCAAGTAATTGAGAAACTTCGCATTCAATTCGCGAGTAGAATTCACATCTTGGAACATGCGCTGCAATTTTGCTGTGTATTCAAATCCACATGCCTCTTTCAACTTAGAAATCATTGATGCTTCAGCGTCTTCGGAGCTGGATTGGTTGTTAACGAGCCGCCGAGCAAGAGTCTTGCTGTAGAATTTTTGAAAGACGTCTTTATCTTCTATGTATTTGAAGACAGTCATCTGAACGACGCCGAGAGCAAAAAAACGATAAAAATATAAAAACGAACAATCAGACCATCATCATCAAAAGATTAAACAGCAGGCCGAGCGTCACTGTGCTGCCTTTCTCCCAGACAATAAAAAGAATGAATACGCAACATGGACAGGGAGTATAGCAAAAGGGATGGGAAGGAGAAAAAGACTCCAGTATCCAACCTACGGAATACAGTCTAACTTTAACGCACTTTTTTGATCATCCTGATCCGACAGAAAATCATAACACAACCACCACTATTCATGGTTCGCTGCTGTTAAGAAATCTTTCAAATTCCAACCAGGGGACCTGAAGAACTTATATTACTTAGGTTCGATGTGCGTCTCATTTGCCACTGCCATGTCATCTGTAGACCTCTGTGAAGAAACGGAAAACCGGACATGGTGTGACAAGCATGTGCCTCTCACAGGCAAAGCTTATCCCAACCAATAATATTTGCTAGGATGGACATGCCGTGACAGAGTAACGTCTAAATAAGTATCCAATACCCGACTTCTCAAGCTACTAAAGTTCCCGTACCTGTTCTACCTAATTCAATGGAGATTATATATATATATATATATATATATATATATATATATATATATACTTTCAACGATTTGCCAGCTCGTTATTCACGTTCCGGAGACCCACCCCCTGTCGATGACGAAGTTAAGCAAGGCCGGCAAAATGAGGCACCAGTGTTAGAATTCTCCGGTCTTTTCGAAAGAACCTGATAACTAACTGCGCACTCTTACGTAAGCAGAAGTATATGAGTGAGACGTTTTAGGGATAGGCTTCTGGTGAAGGTCAGTGAATAACGTTGCATGTTCGACCGATTCGATGGTGATTTTCGGATCAAGGGAAACTACCATTTCTGGGTTTCAGTGTGTGAGTGCGGCGCATTTCCAGTAACTGATGAGGACTGATAATCTGGTCGACTCAACCTAGACCTTGACGAAACACGGCCTGTTAACCGCGGACATTACCCCGCGAATCAGTGTTAGACGGCGCATTATTATGAAGACTAATATCTTGACAAATATCGGAAATAAACCGATCCAACGGCGAGTAATACAATTGTTGCGCTTTCCCTCCTTGAAGATGGACAAAGTTAATTGCTTCGATGATAACGGAATACACTCCTCGCACCACACGCCACGGGAAAGATGTGCGATTTTGAGACACCTTCGTCCAGTTTGTAAGGAACTAAAAGAAGTTCGTTGGTATCGGCCGATTTCCCAAGCTTCAGTGGTTGAGTACTCGACACTATTTTCAATTCTGTTGAAGAGTCAAGTGGGATTTCCCAAGAATTCATAGTTGTCGACGTCAAAGTAACTACAGCAGCATACAGCCAGCTAAAGTTCTTCCTGAATTATTCGGTCCAACCGCAAGCTCTTTCGTATTTGGCATGAACAGGCCTCCTACTCCTACCGCGTGTCAACTCACTGATCGAAGTTCGTTATCTACCCTTGTTAAAAGTGGTACTAATTCCATTCGTTTGATTACTCGACCCACAAACTTTTAAATTATTTTTTAGACATGTTACTTGCCGTTGTACACGCCACCTTATGCATTTACTGACTGTTGAAGAGCCGTTGGTTTCGCTCCTTAAGGCTCAACAGATCTGGAGAAATCCCGTACCTTTCATGGCTATCGAATAAAGGACCGCAGTCGATGCCTGGTATCAAATGTATCAACCGTTTGATATGGCT
This sequence comes from Fasciolopsis buskii, assembly GCA_008360955.1. Classification (NCBI taxonomy): domain Eukaryota; kingdom Metazoa; phylum Platyhelminthes; class Trematoda; order Plagiorchiida; family Fasciolidae; genus Fasciolopsis; species Fasciolopsis buskii. The sequence goes on along the minus strand of LUCM01001897.1, from coordinate 37,446 downwards.
CCAGTGATCGTCTACATTACTGATGGACGGAGTTCCTACATCACCCGATGTTTGCTGTTTATAATTGGTGCGAACATCCGCATCGGATAGACGCTGCACTGCTAGTCTGGTTTGCGATTTATGCCGACAACATCGAGGTACAGTAACAATCGTATTAAAGCTGATACGTGGCCAGTGGTAATGTTCACGGACCAGTACGACCTGCAGTTTTAGAGAGAACCACGCCAACAGTAGTTAACTGCGATATGGTCAATCTGATTTAGAGTAGCTGTGGAGGTGGAGCACCATGTCCCTGTGCGACGCGAACTGCCTCGGAAATCCGTACTAGATAAGAATAAACGATTGTTTGGTCAAAACTGGAGTAGCCTATCCCGTTACCTGTACGCTGAGCAGATAAAGAAAAATACCCAAGTAAACAAGCTACTGACGCACTAAGCTTTTTAACTTGCGCATTAAAACTACGAGTTACCATTACAACGTCCGGAACTTTGCTGCTACGAGCAACAGCGGCGGGTTTGTCACAAAAATCCTTCTTCTGCGTGTCGGTGCTACCTCCTGTTGTATGATACGGTGAGACTACAAACGACCTGCGCTTAAAGCAGCTCGGGCTGCTTCATTTTCTGAAATGCGCCAGAGATATTTTGGGGAGATACCAGGCTTAGCCAGTTGAATCATACTACTCGAATCACCAGTGAGTCCACAGTCAATGATAGGGTACTGCTGTTAACTGGACTACATGAGAGTAAGCACGTCGAAAAAGTCCAGATTAAGAAATGGATGGGGCTTCAGAATGTGAACCATCAGATCGGAAATCACTTAAGACACCGTTTGAAAATGATCAGTTGCAAGTAGTGGTCATGTTACCAATGGGGGAATCATGTGTAAGCAGATGGGGCAAAGAGAGGGTTAGAAACAGAAGATAGTTTGAGTAAAAGAGAGGGAACTCTGAGCAGAAGCATACCTACCGTTCGATGAAAAGTTGTCCATTCCATTCTGTGGTATGAATCAACTGTTTAAAACTAAGACGTGCAAGACACCTAACACTAACTAAAATGCACTCAATCATGAAGTTAAGATCAGTAGTTATGGAGGAAATATTTAATGATCCATGCACAAATATTGGACGCATTTCGACATACATGATGCAAATCATTACTTGAGCAGGACCCAGGACCGCTGATCCCTTTAACATACCGAAGATATCACAATGAATTACGATTTATCCAAGCCGCACCTTTCTGGCATGGTCAAAGCAGAGTAACCGCATTGCTCAAATTAATTTGATTGTTACGTTAGGAAGTTAGTCAATTGTTGTCAATGCCTTTGACAAATAGTACCAGTTTGAATAGATATTCCCACGGAAAATCCCAGTCAAATTTAGTTAAGATATTTCGCATTTACAATATTCCTAAGACATGGGTACAGCTTCCTGACCAAGGAATTGACGATCGCTAACAGTACTAGATAAACCTCATATAACGAGCAATGAATCGTTACACTGTTCGGATATATTTAGTCCAATTTACACAAAAATAAACAGCCTCAATCTGATGCTGCACAGTAGACAATTTCAATTTGCATCTTTTATTTCGGGCGACACCAACTAAATCTGCCGCTGTCAATCGATTATGGCCTTGCTCTTAGGCCAAGCCTCAATGCCTCCGGGAAGCAGAGTCATCTGGCAAAAACTACAGTTCAGCATGAACAGTCACTCACTTGGCAGTTAGTAGTCAGGAGAAATATAGGAAGCCAGTGGCTGCGGCATTTACTTGTATCGCCTAAGGTTCTTAACCATTACGCTGGGGATCTTGTGGATCCGGTAATCTAACTTCGGTATTCGGGACAGTCCACTGCTTCGAGTTTTCATGCTTTTTTTGTTACTTCCTGAGCTGGCCACTTTGATCCATCTTTTAACCAGTATCTGCGCCAGAAAACAGTGCATATAGAGGGAGTAGATCTAAGGGCTTGCGTAACACGTCTCAGTCCCCTTAATCTGTTTAAATCCAGTCCTCGTTCGATTGGCTAAGTTTTTCGATTCAATACCCTACGTCTAACCACAACGCTAATACAAATCCCCCAACATGCTCTAGAAATACTACAAAAACGATGTCTAAACATCAAGAGATTTCAAAAGTGTCCACAACGGCTATGGTTCTGAGCCGCACACGGAAAACTACTTTATTGCTGCAGTGGGAACTCGACTCATGATCGGTAACATAATGTTACGCCGACGCCACAGATGCCTTAAATTAATGACAATCGATGGCTCGTTACCCAAAGCCATCAAAACGTTTGCTAGCAACAAATGCCAAACTGGTCGAAGCCAGGGTTAGATCACCAAGTATAAATTATTTGCAAAAATACGCCCATTCGACGGTTAAGTCAGAAAGCGCGTTTCAACCACTCGTTATTTCTTTTTGCTCGCTTCACGTCAACGTAGCCTAATTAATTCCCATCTGGATCTGAGTAACAGTTATAAGTTGTAAATTTTCCGTACGGCGTCTCAAGTATCTCATCATGAACGTTCTTGTATCTCGAACGGTCTCTGGTGAAGATACTCTATTCAAAGCCAACTTGTGCAGGAAGTGATCTCAGCAAAGTGTAAGGACCAGGGTGAATGCCCGGCGATCTCAATCAGGTTGATTTAATTCCAATCAGAAGGAAATGATCATACTGTGATTCCAAACCAAATGCAGCCGGCTTGCGAGGTATACAGCTTTATGCTCATTAGCTTGTGGCAGACGTTCTTAGGTACGTAGAATGTCCGGCTTCATCCGAGGCGCAGGAACTGAGCAATCAATCACCGGTTCTCAGGGGGTCATGAGACCCTTAAATCACCCAACTAAATTGTAAGTCGGATCCTTCGATCAAAGGCTCGGGGAAACTCTACATCAACCCTATGCTATGACTTGAGGAGTAGCATAATTGAACCATAAGTCCTCGTGGAAAATCGATGGCTTGGTGGTGGAGAATAGAAACGCCAACAAACATTCTGAACTCTATACAATTTTTCTTTCTGATTTCCTCGAAATTGTTATTCTCCCAAGCCATGTTTCTGATGGCATTTCATCCAGTGGGATTACTATGGAGGGGACTGATAGACAATGGCGCCGATAATACTGTAAAATGGTTTTGAAGTGAAGATTTATTACGTCACGGCGGTGATCTAAGGAGCGGCAAAAACCCAAGTCTGAGTTCCAAACGAGAATCAGAACATAGCTACATGGCATCCGGCGCGTATTCCATAAACTCGAAGAGGGTTTCCAGAAGAGTGGCATGAACTGATCAACTGGTCGCCCGCTTGTCCGAACCAACGGCGCTGTTTTGCGGGCCTATTGTGGACTGGAGACCCAGTAGTGCAACAGCCAACGGACAATGATGGCATCTGTATTTAAAGCTTGTATTTCTTTGCCTAATATACAAATACACACATTCTCACACCGTACATAAATTTTCATCCAGCCAACCACTTATTTTTACTTTCTACCTTTCGTCTGGAAATTAATCAGGAACTTCAGTCAGCCATACTGGCGATAATATCTCTGAGGAAAATTCTGAACCATCGGCTTCACGTCCTTTTTCGGCTGTCTTGACCTTGCTTCCGCCAGGTGATGCTCTTCTTAAACCTCGATGCCTCCTCAGAGTAGCCACATTTAACGCGCAAATACTGATACGCGTTGGACAATAAGCGTGTTGAGATCGTACACTGGAGACCCTAGCCGTCGATGTGCATTGTATCCATGAGAAGCGCATCCCGGACTCCATCTCTGTCTCTGACGAAGTTTCGTATGCATCTTTCGGAAGACCCTGCGGCCTTAGTGGCGCTGGCGTAGCTCAATGATAGGACAAGGACTGTGCTCCCCGACTGGACCCCAGCTGACAGCTGATTGCGTGCAGTGAGACCTAGAGGTTTGTAAAATGTGAGCGACAGCCATTCAGAAAGACGGGATTCGTCTGTGGTTTCGGTGTACTCAATCACAGATCGCAGCCCAGATGCAATCAAAGCTGCATGGTCTCTTACAAAAAGCAAGCCAAACGCATAGCACGGACATGGTAGAAGACAAATCAGAATAGACGTACTTCTTTGAATGAGTAACATTTAAGAGATCTTTTCGAACTGGATCTATGTTGTTCTGAAAGTGGAGAGTGGTTGATGGCCGTTTTCAGATCATCGATTATTTCTGGTTAGTATAAACTTTAGACTCACCAGCCGTCGGTACGACACCTAGTATCCGAACTCTTCGAGTCAATAGTGGATCCAGATCGACCACATCGCTATGATCCATAGATGGATGGATAGAAAACAACCGGCAGCATTGGGGGACTTCCCTCGGCACCGACTGGGCCAAGTTGACTATGGACTCCGTGGGATGCACAAAGTAGCCACGGTTGGATTACAACAAAATACCCGATGTGACCAGTCTTTTGATATTCATAAACGCATTAACTGAAATGCTATTTTTGACCGCATCTGATGGTATCAACCAACATTAGTCGCTTATTAGAAATACATTTGATTCTACCGGCTTAGCTGGTTTTGACCCAACCCATCTTCTTGTGACCCCATGGGTTTCAGTTCTGTCGCTGCACCTTCCTAATGTACGCCGGTCCATCCTGGCTGGTAGTGACCATAGTGAATCATAACCTGCAGCGGAACGTGAACTCGATGCTAGCCTATCTAGGGGTCGCAAGATATCGTAATCTCAATGTAAGGTGCCGCCGTCATGGGAAAATTTCGCATGGCGTTCTATCTAGTGCTAGTCACGGATAGGTGGTCGTTCGGATCAACGAAGATGATAGGTCACCCATTCGTAATCAACAATGGCGATGCATATGCTAAGCGGAACATTTTGCAGCTCGCATGGCACATGCACCGTAATTTACTTCGACAGATCCAGTTCAGTGATGGGGATCCCAAAGAAATACAAGCCAAAAAGCGCGAAGATCTGATGGGTTTACGCAAGATTTGCATGGGGATGCTGGATTGCTGACAGACAGAACTTCCAATTGTTCTTCAAGAACGGATACTCTGTACGAGCCCCCTCAGCCTGAGGGGAATCGACCGATGGACCCATATTTAAGAAAAACTCGGGCAGTGGTTGCGCTAAGTATTTGGATGTAAGCAATCGTTCTTTACAGTTGTAAAACATGCGTGATGAGCAAACTCGCGAAGAGTAGACTGGGTTGCGCACCTTTCTTGGATGCATCTACCAAATTTTCTCTCTCTCGGCTGTTAGGGTACCGTCACGCTTTCCGAAGTCTAATACTCATTAAGTCTCTGGACATCCGCGTAGTCTTAGATTCTATTGTTAGGGCTGTATTACTGCACTATTTCTTAGGGAACGGTGTACCTCGTGTCGTTTCTCAAACAGTTGTGGAGTCATACCTCAAATCGAGCTAGGGTTCACAGGGAGTTTTCGCTGGCTTTCACCTTTTCCGGTGAGGAACCGCAATCCTACCCTTTTCGGCTTCGCCATAGAATATACTTGTCAGAATGCTATTTCCGATATAACAGAAGACGGAGCGGAAGTTCGATAACACGAAAATTTTCAATTTAAGATATGCAGATGATGTGGCCTGAATGAGTGACAACGCACAGGATGTGTTGTCACTCTCTGAATCTCCCGGGGAATGAAGTACCTAAGTACGGTCTAAAATTTGAAATTTCAAGGTGAAACTTGCATCTTCAAGACTGGAAATCTTTATTTGTACTCTCCCTTGGTCAGGATCAGTTATAACTAGTCCATAACCTGGAATATCTCAAGGCCTTGATCACCGCTGGCCGCGGTGTTGGGGGTGAGACTACAGCACACAACGCAAGCCAGAGCAACTTTCGTGAACACTCAGTATTTGTGACACCATCACGAAATCCGGCTTCAGTTCAAAGAAAAGATGTATAGTGTCGCAGTTAGCAACCCTACCTAACGACTGAGACATGGCCCCTCCAAGATGAACACACTCGGGAGCCTTCTGTATATGACCGTTGATATCCCGAAGCATCGGTTGAATCTGCTGAAAACATCGAGTGACCAATGGCTGGATGTGACGACTAATCTTGGGCACACATCCATTCTTTGATCGAGATAATCATTCTACATCGCCTTCAGTAGCTTGGAAACGTTTCGCGTATGGCTGTTCATCATCCGGGCTATAGTGCTCTCTTTGCATGTGATGAACAAGGCTGAAATATACGGCCCGCCGTCAATTAGCGTAGAGGCATAGAGAAGTGATAATAGATCCGGGCATCGATTAGTGCTCCCCAACTTCCCAGTTCGAGCCAGGGATCTGACAATTGTCGTTGTTTACAGATGCTGAGAGATTTAATTCGAAATCGAGGTAATCAGTATGAAGGCAATGCCGCCTGAACTCCCATGTCCCATTAAAAACAGTGTAGAAACATACAAATCTGTAAAGGAAAAACAAAAAAAATTTCTGCTCTTTTATCAATCTAGTTTTCTCACTTTTTTCGTGCTTATGTTCGTTTCATTTTCGATTTTGTTGCGTTGGCACCTAGCTCGATTTTAATTCGATGCAACGTCACCCGGCAATATATGCCTGTTAAATAAAACATGGCACAACTGCGTAAAGGATATGGGGAAATCGCGTACGAAAGAAGCGAGAAAAACGCAGAAAGTTTGGTACTTTGTCATGTGCACTGCTTTTTTTCCTTTTCAAATATGTATACACTCTTGCCGCTGGGTTCAGTTCCTAAGCTGCTTAACAATGTATGTACACTGGTATCCATCAAGGATTTTTTGATTGAAAAAAGCGTTGGGAATTCTGGATAGGAATAAAAACTAATAAATGCGTGAAATGCCATTCCTTTCGACGGGAGCAATCGTTAAAATGCGTGAAAGTACCAAGGAGAAAAAAGCAAAGAGGCTTTTGCGTCCTGGATGTTGCACTTCCTCTGTGGTGATACCCAATACATGCACAATCACCGAATATCTCGAGAGTCGCAAAGTTACGGCTAATAAGGTTCTTTCTTCAGCTCGATGAAATTCGAGTTCCTGGTGAAGTTTGCATAATAGAAAGTCACCATCCGATAAATAATGAGTGTAAACTCAAAATTACTACCTCTAAAAGAAAACATTGTTCACTTATTATGGACAAACGTAACGAATAGTGAAAAAGCACGAAAACTTACCACTTGACCCGAAGCCTCATCAGGATCGTAGCTTGGCATGTCTTTCGGGCTTCATATCAGATGTATGCAAAACAAATAAAAAAGAATCCATAAAATCTTGTTTGTTGCAAAGGTTCAACAGAAACGGGAGCGAGAATCAAAGTATACAATGTGGATGAAATCTAAGAATACTCCTTCGGAAGAGGAATACGATTCTGCCAATCTGTCAATCGATTATCCAAATAACCTGATGTAACGAAATCAGGAATGGAGCCAATCAAATCAGGAAAAGCAAGACAACCAAAAAATCATAACTTGGCTGAAAGTGAATGGTTAGCAGCAACAGATCACGTCGTACGATAACCGCACCCCGCCCACAGAGCCTAACATCATTCATGCGAGTGAACTCATTGGAAACAGCTTCCAAGAGTTTTGTTACGTACTGAATTAAAAGGTTTCTGATATATTTAGCTAACCGTCACCTGTCTCAAAAAACAAAACGCTGATGAAATTCACCAGAAATTATGTGCAACACAATTTTAACCAATGCATTGGAGCGTACTCTAGAGTTAAGATTAGTGAAAAGCGTGTGGCTATCAGATGATATGAAATCGCCTAGATTACACGGCATATTCAATCTGTTCGATATCCCACTCGATCAAACAAAACCAATAGTCTAACCCTGAGTCACGCTTTACCACATGAATTGGGAAGAGGAGTACATTAGTCACAGGCGGTCCGGGAAACTTGTCGCTAATCTGGACGCAGTGCATGAGCATTTGATGCAAATGAAAATAAAAGCACTTCCAACTTTCAAAAAACTATGACTGTGGGATTACATGTAGTGTTCGCCTGTGCTGAGATCTACTGTAGGGAAGGGTATTGCCATCGATTGGAACGGAAGTTCCTAAGAACCCTCATGGAAAAGGAACCAAGGTTTGAACATAGATACTCAACAATCTAGTTTTTGGAAATGAACATTGACAGATTTATATTCATCGGCGCGCACAGTCGTATCATTTGCCTGTAAGAGTCACTCTGGGCAGCTTTGTGAGTCTTGGGGGAAGCCTATCATTGTGCCGTGGCAAAGTGCTACCTTGCTGTGATGCTGGATCCATTGGAATCTGACAGATTTTCATCCTGGACGTATTATCGCTGCAAGACAACTTCTGCACGTTAACGGATCGGAAGAGAGAAGACTGGAAGCAACATTAACAAAGCCCGCACGTCGAAGGATTTCACAGGGACAGTTGCGAATTTTTAAATGGGTGCAAACCTTAATCTATACCATGTATTCTGAAATAAGTGGGAGTAAGAAGTAAAAGAAGACATAAACCCGGCATACCATAATTCGTTTATGTGGAGTGAGAAAAAGGGCTATTCCAACTTGGCGGACGGTTGTATGGACCATTTCATTTCGCACTTCTGATCACCAAAGATCAACAGTCCAAAATTCTCCGGCCAATGATCAAGAAAATCGGTTTGCACATGTGTAAAACAGTATAACGTCTCGAACAGGGATGAGAGGCTATGTCACTGTTAAATATTCTTTCGTATTTACCATCTCGATGGGAGCAAATTCCACTAGACAATTACATTCCTGGTCTGCGGCTGTTTATTCGAGGAACGCAAGTTACAAAACCAGCACTCTCTCTGCGTTTTAAGAACACGCTAGGTATCAGACAGCCACAAACTAATGAATGAACGTGTTCCACAGATAGCTACTGGTGAATGTATCTTCGAAGTTCGCATTCACAGCATCAAAAAATGTTGCCGCGATTAAAACGTAGTAGTGTACTTAATATAACAGGAATCGAGAAAACCAATCTTGGAGTCCTAAGTACATTTTCCTCTATTGCGCAAACTGATTTACAAGAGGAATAAACTTCATAGTCAAAAGACATACTGTCAAGAAGGAAGCCTATGTGAGGAACATTCAAGTTGGATTCAGTTTGTTGATTTTGTATTTAGAAACAGAAAGGTTGCAAGTTATTGGAAAAAACGGGAAGTGTTCCAGAGCTTCTCAGTCCGGGGAAATAAGGAAGCTCAACATTTAGAGATGAAATAATTCACCATGTGATATCATCGCTCAACTCACCATACAGAAGCTATGGAAGCACTGAATGAATTGATAATGGTGACTGGTCCCCTGAATGATAAGAGAACGACAGAAAGTCTGAGCAGAGAGGACCGCGAAGAGAGCTCTGGAAAAATTAACCTGGAGAATTACGACGTAAAAGTAGAGCGAATGAACTACTCGGCGATGAGCAGCTGATTGGAGATTGGAGTTCAAGGAGGGATCATTAAACAACCGAAAAGTGTTCCGTTAAACCCATCAGGAAAGAGAGCATTAAACGAGGACCGTCAAATACAGGCGTGTAATATTCAATTATAAGGTGGATCTGGGCTTTGTATAAAAGGAGGCGGTTGAGTTGTCACAACCAGACTGCACCTAGACGTAGAGTGATGGCTCGCTGGCCCCCGGGACCCAACGGATTACGTAATATCATCATCACCATCATCAGCATTCAGCGTCGAACAGCTAAGCAAGAGTCACTAACCCCTGCCCATTCCCCAAGATGACATGTTTCAAAATAATAGTGAATACCCAAGGGGTATAAGGAAAGAATCCACACAAGGGTGAGGAAAGAAAGGATGTTGCCGCAGCCAACATACGGAACACAGCCTAAGTGTACAAACGCAAACTATCAAACGGTATGAATCAAAAGGAAACGGGAAAACCATCGCTCTTGTACCCAGTTCATTATCACATAGTTCAGTGTCTAAGGAAACAAAATTAATTTATAGAGAGGAACAAAACGACAGGCGGGTTGATTAGATACAGTCACATCTGGCTGAGGTCTGCATCGATGACTTCCATTGCTTATACTACCGTGAAACACACGAGGGAAATTCATGTCGAGAAAAAAGCAGGATGAAGTGGTACAGAAATAACCGAGCAATGAGTGCTAACAGTCAGCCGTACTTTGCAAACTAGTCAAATGCATAGATTCAAAATACCGATCTGTTTCAGGATAATACAAAATGTACCAACAAATGATCAAGGCTGTCAGTAATCCGGAATCGTATTCTGGATCTTTACGCCCTATTACAGAATATGGTAAGAGATGACAACTATGAAACAGGCAGTGCAATACTTAACAAGAGAACCGATGTTTTCAGAAAATTCTTGATAAACTAAGAGCCACAGACTGCAAAATCAATGAAGTGGAATAATTGGACCGGCAATGTGAAACATATGACCATTGTCAAACTGGCATTAGGAGTAAAGCGAGATCACGTGAACTAGAAATACAATCGGAATACGGTGACTATCGAAAGAAAAACAGAAGCTTGAACACAACAGCGAAAGCAAATCCATATGTATCACACGGAGAAAATATCGTAAGATGACATGAAAAATGAGCGGGGGGACAAAATCCAACAGAAAACTAAACAGGGAAAAAACAAACCTAATTCTCAAATAAAACCATGACACTGATTTAGTTATCAACACCGCAGTGTGTCAAATATCTAGCATAAACAAAACAGGAACAGTCCAGTTAGTTCACCAGAGGATAAACCATTCCTTTAAGAATAACGTACAATTTGCAAGCTCTTACTTCCAATCAGGAGAAACTGTTTTATTTTCAACAAAAGAACAAATAACAGAGGGTTTCCAAAAAGAGAAGCTCAGCGAAGAGGGGTTGATCTGAGTTGGCAGCTCAGTCGGAAAAAACGAATGGAAGAATAATTGATCCAAGTAGATGGGCTTCAACTCAGCTAGACCCCGCTGCCTTGAGGTCAGGTTCTTGTCAGAACCAAGGGCTTTGGTTGATAACCATAATCGTTCTTCTGCTTAGCGGCTCGACTCCCCAGAAGCATCCGTCCATCAATTCCCATGATGTACACACCGATAAATCATTTCATACTGCATCGGTCATCGCGCAGGATAATCAGGTCCACGTTGCTTATTACATCAAGCGGGGTGGGTAGTGATAAATATGCTACTCTTCAGAGTTTCCTCTCGTTTATTCAAACTGTCTCTTCTGTCTCCAAACCAATCTCTTTGCCCCATATGCCGACCCATAATGTCCCCATGGATAACGCCCGATACTCGCAACGGTTCGTTGTCAAGTAGTATAGTAGGTGGCTTCTAGTCTGCCAGCTCACATTTTCTCAAGCCTCGTCAGCCCCTGAATCCCGGTACTTCCAATGTGCGCACTCTCATGCAAGTTGGCCAACAGGCGTGTTTAGCTCTGACAGTGGACTCACTTCCGACTGATGTCTGCTGCATCACTGAAACAGGAATT
>LUCM01001897.1:11811-25754 GCA_008360955.1 Fasciolopsis buskii | reverse complement strand
GATTAGATACAGTCACATCTGGCTGAGGTCTGCATCGATGACTTCCATTGCTTATACTACCGTGAAACACACGAGGGAAATTCATGTCGAGAAAAAAGCAGGATGAAGTGGTACAGAAATAACCGAGCAATGAGTGCTAACAGTCAGCCGTACTTTGCAAACTAGTCAAATGCATAGATTCAAAATACCGATCTGTTTCAGGATAATACAAAATGTACCAACAAATGATCAAGGCTGTCAGTAATCCGGAATCGTATTCTGGATCTTTACGCCCTATTACAGAATATGGTAAGAGATGACAACTATGAAACAGGCAGTGCAATACTTAACAAGAGAACCGATGTTTTCAGAAAATTCTTGATAAACTAAGAGCCACAGACTGCAAAATCAATGAAGTGGAATAATTGGACCGGCAATGTGAAACATATGACCATTGTCAAACTGGCATTAGGAGTAAAGCGAGATCACGTGAACTAGAAATACAATCGGAATACGGTGACTATCGAAAGAAAAACAGAAGCTTGAACACAACAGCGAAAGCAAATCCATATGTATCACACGGAGAAAATATCGTAAGATGACATGAAAAATGAGCGGGGGGACAAAATCCAACAGAAAACTAAACAGGGAAAAAACAAACCTAATTCTCAAATAAAACCATGACACTGATTTAGTTATCAACACCGCAGTGTGTCAAATATCTAGCATAAACAAAACAGGAACAGTCCAGTTAGTTCACCAGAGGATAAACCATTCCTTTAAGAATAACGTACAATTTGCAAGCTCTTACTTCCAATCAGGAGAAACTGTTTTATTTTCAACAAAAGAACAAATAACAGAGGGTTTCCAAAAAGAGAAGCTCAGCGAAGAGGGGTTGATCTGAGTTGGCAGCTCAGTCGGAAAAAACGAATGGAAGAATAATTGATCCAAGTAGATGGGCTTCAACTCAGCTAGACCCCGCTGCCTTGAGGTCAGGTTCTTGTCAGAACCAAGGGCTTTGGTTGATAACCATAATCGTTCTTCTGCTTAGCGGCTCGACTCCCCAGAAGCATCCGTCCATCAATTCCCATGATGTACACACCGATAAATCATTTCATACTGCATCGGTCATCGCGCAGGATAATCAGGTCCACGTTGCTTATTACATCAAGCGGGGTGGGTAGTGATAAATATGCTACTCTTCAGAGTTTCCTTTCGTTTATTAAAACTGTCTCCTATGTCTCAAACGGTAGTCTTAGAGAAGCAAGAGTGAAGTAATTAGCAAGGAAATTGAAGGTTGCTTGTACATGATAAGGCTAGTTTGTTTTCGTTAAAAATAAGAAAATGGGGCATAAGGGCTGAAAAAGGCGGGCACGATGTCTGCAGCTGCAAATCTTTGGGTGGTATCCCCTCGAAAGGTCCCCCAACGGAATTGGAAATGGAGTCGAATATTCGACTTCTGAAGAGGGGAAAAGCAGCCTGTCCCGACGAACTCCTCCCAGTTCTTTTCAAACTGGGTGGAGAAGCTTTATGAAGTCTCCACGATGTCGGAGTCGAACAGGGAAATGGAGTGAAGCTATGTGACCTACACTACGCAGATGACGTTGTGCCTTGTCGAGTCTGCGGACCATGCACAACGCGCACTAGATAGACTCTCGAGGTCGGATGCACGGTTTAGCATGTGCTTTGCACCTCCAAAATGTAAACTGCTATTACAAGACTGGACAACAGCAGCGCCGAACTTGATACTGGATGGAGAGGAACTAACAATCATGGAACGTTTCACTTTTCTTGGTAGCTGCTGGTCGAACGATGGTAGCCCGGCCCGAGCGAATAACTGTCGGCCTGATATTTTACTGAAGTTGAAAGGTCGTGTGTACCGTTTCGCAGTGCGCTCAGTTCTATTGTATGAGGGGGGGTGTGCATGAGTGAAACAGAAAAGACAAGTATTGAAGCAAGCAGAATTCCGCCCTGGATGGAACGCAAGTGGGAGCAGTGTGTCCATTATGGATGCTGGTAGTGTGTGGCGCGCAGGAAAGAAAGTGTTGGATAATGGCACCATCAGCAAAACAGTGAATTGGTTTGGAGTTTAATCCCAGACGTTCGTTAATAAATAGTGGAAGTAAGTGTGGAACACTGGAGGACATCAGCATTCATAGCAGGTGACTAAGACAACCCCTGTTGATTCGAACTGAGGAAAAATGATAGATTATAGGAGCCAGATGGAACCCGGACGGAGAATATTTCGATAACAGATCTTCATATCTAACCAGGTCGAAAGTTTTAAAGATGCCCAAAGAGACTAAGTGAATTTTACGAGCTGATCAGGAGTGAGATGACATCCAGTAGGTCGACGTAAAGGAGATCATTAAGCTAAACACGTCTAAGCAATGGAGTAAGATATGGGACGATAACGGCTGAAACCGTAAGAGACTCCATGTTCTGGGACAGGAAAAATAATTGCGGTCTTCCGTGGAAAGAAGACATTTTGAGTGAAAGGAAATTAAAAAACGGCGTAATATAGGGGTTAAATGCGAAGCACACATTTTGGGGAGATGGGTGGAACACCGTCCGGACCGTGACGTTTGAAAACAGTCAGATTGAAAAGCACATAGAAGATCGATTTGTTAATTATCATGGGAAAAAAGAATGACCGAGGACATGACAGGAAGGCGGAAAAGTAGGCCTGACAGAAAGAGTGGGGCATGGGGCAGGTCGGGAGTCACAAACTTCGGCCTTTTCAAACGGATCGCGGACCACAGCCGGAGAAATTGAGAATGAGGAAAGGAGAAAGGGAAGAAATTACAAGATACCGACTTTGCAAATGACCGAAATGGTCGGCCACTGGTAGATGGGCTAGCAGTTCAGCTGTATTGTAAGCAGCGATCTTTAGCTGACTGTATGCTAAGTAACTATTTGTTCCTAGATTGCACAAAACGATTTCGGAATGTTTGGTTGGATGACCGGAGCCACTGGTAATAGGCGGAGTTTTTCAAACGAATAGCACGATTTCAGACGTGGTTAAGTCACTCAGAGAGTAATGGTTTACCGGATCTGGAGAAATGTGGAATGAAAAGATGCCTGCTTTGAAAAACAGTCTCAGCAAAACTACAAACTAACAAAAACATCAGACGAGGCAAAAGCTGGCATAAGGATATCAGACCAGAAACTCAAGAAAACCACCGCAGTCCTCAGAGTCATAATGCCAAAGGGTGTGTCTAGAGTTAGGTATTGGGAAAGGATGAGAAAAGAGAATAGAGAACGGAACAAGACAATGGTCTGATGACCGCAAAGGAGGTAGGGAATTAATAACAAAGAATAATGAGGAAGTGGATATAAGAATGGGATCGAAGATGTGTGCTATATAGCCAATACGGTCGGGAGTCATTGTAGAGATGTCAACCAGTTGGTAAAGGTTGTTGGTTATAGCAGAATCGTCGGTCCCACATTCCACAGCCGAAGTGTCCGATGAGTGCAATGGTCAATTTTCGTTGTACACATTAAAATCATCAAGAATGATAATTAAGTAGCTAAGGTTTATTGAAGCCAATGCCCTAATGTTTGAAGATAATAACTCAAAAATCAGCAAACGGTATAAAAATACCGAGTGGGAAAACAACCAAATTGTCAACCACATAAATTGGAAGTCCCGGTTAGAGAAATCAAGATGAGAAAGTCGGGAGGAGGCGGCAGACTGATTGAAAAAAGGCTCAAACGGCAGTCTTAGAGAAGCAAGAGTGAAGTAATTAGCAAGGAAATTGAAGGTTGCTTGTACATGATAAGGCTAGTTTGTTTTCGTTAAAAATAAGAAAATGGGGCATAAGGGCTGAAAAAGGCGGGCACGATGTCTGCAGCTGCAAATCTCTGGGTGGTATCCCCTCGAAAGGTCCCCCAACGGAATTGGAAATGGAGTCGAATATTCGACTTCTGAAGAGGGGAAAAGCAGCCTGTCCCGACGAACTCCTCCCAGTTCTTTTCAAACTGGGTGGAGAAGCTTTATGAAGTCTCCACGATGTCGGAGTCGAACAGGGAAATGGAGTGAAGCTATGTGACCTACACTACGCAGATGACGTTGTGCCTTGTCGAGTCTGCGGACCATGCACAACGCGCACTAGATAGACTCTCGAGGTCGGATGCACGGTTTAGCATGTGCTTTGCACCTCCAAAATGTAAACTGCTATTACAAGACTGGACAACAGCAGCGCCGAACTTGATACTGGATGGAGAGGAACTAACAATCATGGAACGTTTCACTTTTCTTGGTAGCTGCTGGTCGAACGATGGTAGCCCGGCCCGAGCGAATAACTGTCGGCCTGATATTTTACTGAAGTTGAAAGGTCGTGTGTACCGTTTCGCAGTGCGCTCAGTTCTATTGTATGAGGGGGGGTGTGCATGAGTGAAACAGAAAAGACAAGTATTGAAGCAAGCAGAATTCCGCCCTGGATGGAACGCAAGTGGGAGCAGTGTGTCCATTATGGATGCTGGTAGTGTGTGGCGCGCAGGAAAGAAAGTGTTGGATAATGGCACCATCAGCAAAACAGTGAATTGGTTTGGAGTTTAATCCCAGACGTTCGTTAATAAATAGTGGAAGTAAGTGTGGAACACTGGAGGACATCAGCATTCATAGCAGGTGACTAAGACAACCCCTGTTGATTCGAACTGAGGAAAAATGATAGATTATAGGAGCCAGATGGAACCCGGACGGAGAATATTTCGATAACAGATCTTCATATCTAACCAGGTCGAAAGTTTTAAAGATGCCCAAAGAGACTAAGTGAATTTTACGAGCTGATCAGGAGTGAGATGACATCCAGTAGGTCGACGTAAAGGAGATCATTAAGCTAAACACGTCTAAGCAATGGAGTAAGATATGGGACGATAACGGCTGAAACCGTAAGAGACTCCATGTTCTGGGACAGGAAAAATAATTGCGGTCTTCCGTGGAAAGAAGACATTTTGAGTGAAAGGAAATTAAAAAACGGCGTAATATAGGGGTTAAATGCGAAGCACACATTTTGGGGAGATGGGTGGAACACCGTCCGGACCGTGACGTTTGAAAACAGTCAGATTGAAAAGCACATAGAAGATCGATTTGTTAATTATCATGGGAAAAAAGAATGACCGAGGANCTGTCTCTTATACACATCTAGATGTGTATAAGAGACAGACACTACGCAGATGACGTTGTGCCTTGTCAAGTCTGCGGACCATGCACAACGCGCACTAGATAGACTCTCGAGGTCGGCTGCACGGTTTAGCATGTGCTTTGCACCTTCAAAGTGCAAAGGGCTATTACAGGACTGGACGACAGCAGTGCCGAACTTGATGCTGAGCCGAGAGGAACTAATGTTTGTAGACCGTTTCACTTTACGTTGATAGCTGCGTGTTGAACGATGGTAGCTCGGCAGTAGAGGTAAACACGCGTATATCCAAGGCTCGGACAGCATATGCTGGACTGAAGCACTTGTGGCGTCAGCCTGATATTTCATTGAAGTTGAAAGATCGTGTGTACTCTGCCGCAGTGCGCCCAGTTCTGTTGCACGGTTGCGAGACATGGGGCATGTGTGTGGAAGATGTTCGTCGGTTAAAGGCTTTCGACCACTGATGTCTACGTAATATGGTTAGGATTGAGTGGAGTGACCGGGTGAGTAATGTGGAGGTCAGGAATCTAATACCAGGTGCCTTATTTCAGCGCATGAAAATTAGTAGACTAATTGGTTGGATCACGTGTTGCGCATGGTGAACACTCATCTATCATACCGTACCTTATTTTGGGTTCCTCCCAAGGAATGAAAGAAGCCATGTGGAGAACAACAGATGACGTGGCAACGTGGAGCGAGAAAATGTACAGCAGACTTAGGTAAAGTAGGTGTCTCATTTCTTCGTGGTTGGGGTCCGAAAGATCCGTCAACTAGTTGGCTGGAGACAGTGAAGGATGTGGCGGTGAACTGTGAACAGTGGCGATCGTGTTTTCATTTTCTATCGAATCAGAATGATTGAGAGAGTGCGTTTAGACAGTTAAACTGTGCTCCGTGTGTTGTCTACAGCAGCGTCTTATTTTTTCCCACCTGTGTACGTCTACTCCCTGTTCCTCTTGGATATTTAGTCTTTTTATAGAAACATGTAATCGTGGGGGAAAGGCAGCGATCAGTGAGGCTTGCCTTGATGTTTAACGCTGAACAATGATGACCATGATGACAGAGATTTGCGATATATATATATATATATATATATATATATATATTCAACCAGAGCCCCTGGAACTGAAACATTGAGCTAACGGATTTCTCAATCATTTCTTTTAGGCTCGACTTCCGTTAGCCAGTGTTCTTAATCAATCAGTAGAAATTGCGACTAGTCAAAACAGATGCTGCCTCTTCCATTCCTTCCTACTTCCCTATCCACCGCCGGTCGCATTCGTTTACCATGTTCTCGATAAGCTGATGTCTCAAGGATTTGCCGTCTTATTGTGAGTGACATCCACAGGGACCGATCCACCAGCATCCAACCGAGAAACCGAGGTCGAGGGTATCCAACGATTCCGATGCTCAAATGACCTGAAGTCCTGTGTAGCAGCCGGCTCTGAGTGCAAGTTTTTTATGTGTTCTCAGTGTTCACTCGGATTCTGGGCGTTTCGATAATGACGATAACGGCAATGAAAGCTCCAAATGGAATTAAAGTCGACTATCGTCAGCTAGAATCAGCTGTGCAGGATGTGTGGGGTCAGTATTGCTGCGACCACAGATGGGGATAAGAATGATCAATAAAAGAATTAAACACCAGTTTGGAGACAACCATGGTGCCAACGCAACAAAAGGGAAATGGAACTCCACAAAAGGGGGGCAAACAAGAGGCGGAAAATAATACACCATCGCAAACCAACTGTTATTTTGTGTTTTCACAATATACATTTTGTGACTTTTAGGTTGCTTTCGGATTATTTTTCAGGAGGATGAGTTTTACAGGTAGGCCGAACAGCATTCATGCCAGTGACTTCGGTCCTGAGCCATATCTCTCAGCGTCTCCAACCAACAATAATCGTCATCTCTTGTACATCAACCAAGAAGGCGAGAAGTACCAACCGAGGCCAAAACCAAAGCTGACTTCCTAATGCCTCTACATCAAGCAGTAATCTGACCGCCACATCGTTTCTTCCAGCCTCGCACAACACGTGCATAAAGAGCACGAAAAGATGGACGATGAGCAGGCATACAAAATACGTAACCAAGTCACTGAAGGTGATGAAGAACGGCTACCTCAGTCAGAACACAAGTGTCTGCGCCAAACACATAACGACACATCCTGTCACTTAACCGATTTACCCATCACACACAACCAATGCTTCGGATAAGTCGGTGTTTGAAAACAGAAAGTCGCCGGGCTTCATCAACACGGATAGGTCAATTCTCGCCCTTCCCCTGAGGGGAAGCCGGATGCCGTGGTGGCGTCACAAGTGCCGCATGTTCGCGAAAGCTGCTCTGGTTTTCCGAATTTTTGATAAGGCCTCCTCCCCAGTGTCGCGAAGTGTGATTAGGCACTCTAGGTACTTAAGACCATTGACTACATATAACGGATCACCACAAAAGGTGAGTGCAGGCACAAGCTCTTGTCAGTCTTGAAGAAGATACCTTGCATTTTGGAGATGCAAAGCACACCACCTACATGTGTTAATCATCAGTGAGCGATAGTGATGTAGTCAATCTGGGTCCGGCATTGTGGAGGCGGAGGATGCAAGATGAGCGGATCTTATTTTCGAAGGCAAACATTTGTGCTCGTTAGAAACAATCGGCGGGCGATGCAAACTTGGAAGTGGCGATCACCGTTACCCACACGATCGGCAGGGACAGATCTACTTCCCATGTGTCGTTCCGTCTCTGCTAAGTAGCCAATTTTGGGTGTTAAAATCAACGGGAACGACCACGACAGGTTGAATGCATGCTTTGAAGCAATCGACATAAGTCCCAGTAGGACTCAGAGGAGATGGACTTAGTGGGGGTACATAGATACGACGAACAAACAACGACGCGTCAGTTGAATATTAATGACACGTACAGAACCGTCAAATCGAACTGCACATGACTGTAGGCTGAGATCCAGTCTAACGGTGAAAGCCCGGCCCCCGTGCTCAGAACGATCTCGACACTAACATGACCACGGGCACTTGAAACTAGACCGTCTGACATGCGAAGAGTGAAATAAGAGAGGGGAAGGGGATCTAGGCTACGAAAAGTGACTATGGATTTGAGAACTTGGATGAAAGTTCAAGAGATGCAGCATATGTTTATTTTAAGCGTTTCAATAGTTCTGGGTAGGGAAGCTTTCTGCCTTAACTGGTTTAGCGTGTGGACATTGAAGGCAGCTGAATGAAATGGACACTTAGGCTTAATTAATGTCTCCAATTTATTTCCCATTCGTCAGGTAAATCGACTGAGACAATTATTCGGGACATCTTGCGTGGTCCTTAAACAAGAACAAAGATTGGCAAGGTTCCATGTAAAAAGAGGGCTGGTCATATCACAGATGTTTTTCGGGAACCCCAACCGGAGCCTTTGACTCAACGCCTGACGCTTAAACCAGTGTGTGTCGACAGCAAGGACACTTTGCTGGCATTTTTATGACCAACTTCTAAACAGCTTCGTGGGATTTCTGTGTAGGCTGTTTTCCTAGACAACGCACGTTTACACAAGAGCAGATAAGACGCAAAATTAAAGAAGTGCATAGTTTGGGCTTGAAATGCTGATTATGAATAGTACCATTGTCAGTGCATACGTTTACCCCATAGTAAGCTAACTCACAAAAAACCGAACGCATTCGGCCGGAAAACGAATATTAAAAAGATCACGTCTTTTGGCTGACGCTAATGCGAATAGGCGATGAGGACAAACCTATGGATACCAAAAGGGAGCTAGGATCAACTCAACAGTCGAAGGCGATGAGTCTGCTCGTCCTTTACATGGTGACCGTCTGATGTATAATGAGACTGCCATCTGTTTATAGCTGTAATCCCAACAAGTAGGATGAGCGCAAATTTAGTTTCCAATTCATGTAAATATAAAGCGTAAAAAATGACAGGATGTGCAAATCACTGGTACTCGTTTAAATTAAAAAGGACTAAATATTTTTTCAACATGAGTCACTACTCAATTTCGTAATCGTAAGTATACCTTTACGAAAACGCGAAATGTGTGCGGTGCAACGTTAAGATGGGTTTAGTGTTAATCGTCAATGAGGTCTAGTAGAATTTTCAACAAAGGTAAATTTGTATGTGAATGATGAAGTGAGGTTTATTTTGGCATCGCCACTTTGATCCATCACGTTTCCGTGACAAAAATGCGAGAAGCAGGCGCTTCAGTTAAGGGCTGAGTGGAATTATGGGCCCGTAAACCCAATCTTGACGGCATCTCGCTAGTCTTACTTAGGAAACTCACATCCGAGGTTGCTCTCATTCTCCGCCACGGATTATCCTTATCCCTTCCCAATGGAACGTTTCACACCCAAATGAAGACTGCAGCTGTTCAGCCTATGCCTGCTTATGTTGACTCCAGATCCCACAATTATCGACCCTATTCTCTTTGCAGGTAGCCTAATTATGATGAAGGCTTTGGATATGACTTACAGTGCTTGACTACTTGGCATACGTCAGCAGTAGATTGAATGTTTTCATGAAATAATTCACCATATGATATCATCGCTCAACACACCACTAAGAAACCTATTCTCTTTCCTCAGCCCTGTTCAATATCATGAAAACAGTGGTTTCCAAATAACTCGCACAACACCTCGATTGCAACGCGTCCATGAATGACCGCCAGCATGGATTTCGTCGCCAAGGGTACACTGGAGAATTAATTGTATCTGTTTCGCAAGTCTTGTCTGGCCCGGCCATCAATTATGGTGAACAGCATTTGATGACCTTGGATATCTCTAATGCTTTGGATCGCGTTTGGCACGAAGAAAACTGCCAAAACTACCTACCTGGTTCTGGTTTTGCTTCAGAACTCATCTCTTGCACGCGCAGCTACCTCAGTTAACGTTCCATTGCATTTCAAGTAGACGGTGCCTCGTCGAACGGACATTGTTTGAACTCTGGCATCCCCCAAGGTTTCGTGCTCGCCCCGAGCTGCTTTTTCTCTTCGTTAATGATCTTGAAGCAATCGCAATCCATATTCATGCTTTGAGTGATGATACTCCTCTCCACTGTCCTTTGTTTTATCTGCTCCCCTCTCTCTCTCTCACACACACACACACATACTGACACCCTTAAACAGCATCGCCCACAATCGCTTCGCTGCTTGCGCAACATTGAAACTTTAGCCTAATCTGGGGTTTCAAAAACCTGATATTTTTCAACACTTCCAGTAAAGTTTCCACGCTAATTTCTCTTAACATAGTCTTGACCCCACATTTGCCTTCAACTCAACTACTCCCAACTCCATCTCAATGCTGTTTTTCCTCGGGATTTCATTTCATTCTAGCCTAGGTAGCATACAATTACGTCGATTTTCGCTTCTGTACCACGGTTTGCTTTACACCTGTTCACCTGCTTGTTTTGTACAAGACCCCACTTTTGAATTCTGCAGTCACGTTCGGAGCGCAGCCTCGTCAATCTCTTAAGTTACCCTCGACCGATATCAACGCAAGAAAATCAGACTGATTAGCGAGCTCACTCTGACTTCCAACCTGCAGTCACTAGTCCATCGTCGGGTCGTTACCTCTTTGCCCCTTTCTGCCGATACCATCACCGCTGTGTTGCCGAGAGCTCACTTTTGCGTTCCCAACTGCTCTTTCTTTTGACTGTCACTCTTGTGCACAGACAGCAAATCATCCATAAAAAATGCCTGTTTCAATCTGTCAAGCCGCTCGTTCCGATTTCGTTTGGGAGAGCCCAAAAAGTGCGAAGCATAAGTCCCGAATTTGCGTTTCCGCTTTCTTGGAACCACAACAATTTCAAGAACAATGTCAACGGGTTGGTTTTGTCATTAACATCATTTTAAATGTTTATGCAAATAAGGCCCTCGACAATGAAAGTTATCGGTTCTGCTGTAGCTGTTTTCATGTGTTAAAAAAACAAATCTCTTTTCTGTTGTAGTATACTAAAAAACCACAGAGGGGAAATATAGTGCGTGTGGAAAGCCCATAAGAAAACAAGATTCTACTCATATTACCATTACAATATTTCGCTAGAGCTTTCTGCCCTCAATGCAAGGGGACATAAGGGAATAGTTCAGTGGGTAGATATGAAAGGCACCAGGTGACAGTTGATGTCGGGCGTGCATTGAATGCTCAACAAAAGATTCACAAGGCGAATTAGCACACAAACGCAAACTTTCAAAATACTTTATCTTTCGGTCTGTTTATTTTGTTTAGTCCACAGTGTGTACAAGTTCATAAAAAGATGGCTTACGTGGGTAAATTCAGAAAACTTTAGTCTATGCACAACAAAAATGTGGTAATCATTTCCCTTGAATGTCTGGAGATGCACACAACTACGGATATTCCTACTAAATGAGTCAATCGTAGAGTTACTCCGGGCAATGTGCCGTGCCATACTATAACCGAGTTTTATAAACTCATGATCGGAAAACAATGCTGCGTTACTTATTTCTTATTAGACTTTTAAGGTCACGGCGAATTTCAGGTTTGAGTTATTGCTGTTTATGATAACAATTTCCAATCTCAATGCACTGGGAAATTTTCTGTACTCAAAAGAATAGCGAACATCGTCTTAAGTGCAAAGGTCAGATAGCAGAAAGAAAGTTGCATAAGCAAAGTGCACATCAATAGATTTGGGGAATTGATATTGACAAACGGGTACTACAGTGATGTCCCAGGTGGAGCACAGTCAATTGATCTTTCTCTTCTTGACAGCGTTTCAACGAGGACGTCCGATTGACTGACGGTCTATCCCTGACCTCCAATGTGCAATCAGCTGCCAATCACCGGGCGGTTGATTCACTATTCCTTTTCCATCGTTATTATTTAGGTTAGTGCTCTTCAGAACTCAGTTCGGCAGCTCTCCCTACCCAGAAATTGTCCCTCTCGTGTTCAGGTGGTCAACCAGCCTTATATTAAGTATCTGCCCTTAGCGGCAAAATTGCATTATGACGGTTGCCTTTTATTCCCTAGGGGAACTTTGCAGCACTCTTCCTTTTTCTATATTCCAACGAGCTACAATTGACCAGTTCGAAAATTCAGGGTCGCATCCATTTTACATAATGCCTTTTGACTATGAGGTTTACCTCCTTTACTGCGAATCACCTAATGTGTAATAAGAATACAATGAACCCATTACATGGAGAATGCAAGTAGGCAGTTTAACATAGTAGCACAATTCAAACGGATTTCTATACGGCAAACGCCAGCTGCATATAAGAAATGTGAGGTGGTTGAAAATAACAGCAACTTTCCGAGACGGACCATATGAATCAGAAGTACGCTTCATCGAAAACAAACGACTTTTATCACAATCACCGTCATATCTGCCACAATTACCTTTTCTTGAGTAAAAAGTCTGCGTACTTGGCCAGCAGTTCGGGTGATTTTCGAGGACTACCAGCCAATTCGGTGACAGCGTTGCGATTTATGAATCTTTCACAGCCTTTATCGAGGGCACGTGAGAACGCAGGGTCGCAGGCGAACGCGGACAATATTAGGTGGTAGTATTTACTGTGAATCCGTAATATGGTGTCAATATACAATTTGGGGTTCTGGAATATGATGAAAAACACAAAGTTGTTTGGGTAGTTTTACAAGTGTACAATAACAAACAAGAAAGACAGGCGGTTAAACAGTGAAAAAAATTCGATGCACCCGACCCAATTGCGAAACTAACTGTCTCAAAGAAGAATCAGCAACTAATTATGCCAATTTAGAGAATTGATTATGTGCATGAAACAAATCGCAACACGTACCAAGAATACCTTCTTTCTTTCTAGGTTTACCCATAACTTCTTCGCTATCCCGACCCCCTACCATGCTAGCTTCCTTGTGCTATGTGGAAAATTTGTTGGAATTCTGTGAAAGAAACGTCTTCACTCTAGCCCAAGTTCTCAATTGATTGAGGTTTGGATCTGACCGACTATACAGAACAGCACTTAGATGTGAGATGGCGCTCCGTCTTTCGCTCCCAGAAGTACTGACAACTTTCCTCATTGTTGGGTGGTTGTCTCATTGTTTTGTTTCTATCGATACTATGAAAGGCTTTTGTTATTCGGAATTAGTCAGGAAGAGATGCTCTACAACAGGTTTTGCTTGTCTATCACGTAGGCAGATGGCTAGCACTGTTTTTCACTTGCATCATATATCTGTCTATGAACAAAATGGAAAATTCGTCCTCCATAGTAAAGACATACTAGACTCCCTGTACTATTGCATTACCTCACAGTAGTTTAGCTTATGACAGAGAAATCTTATAAACTATGAACCGATATTGATATATGGCAGTAAAAAAAACACTATTTCATGTTATTTGGGGACAACAAAAATTTCTTGAAGTAGGGTAAATCACTTTCCGGACAAGCAAAATGCAGAGCTGCTAAAAGAATGACTTGGTGTACGATATACCGAGCACGAAACGGACTTAAAATAACCTACTGTTGCTTTACGACATTCAATAAATACACCGCAGCGACAAGAATCACCGTGGCAATGCATTTTGTCCGACCAGGCACTGATTGCTTAAACAAACGCCAGTCATTCAGAAATTACATTTTAAAGAGAGAAAAAATTCTTTAGAAATATGTACAAAAGACAACTCATCGTAAGGCAACGTGGAGTGAGAAGAACATACACTTCTCCAGCGTTTCGTCAGATGCTGCCGCAACGAGAGTGCAACTTGACGTAGTGGCAAGACTTGCGTGCCTCCATGATCCAACGAGCAATACAGGTTGGCTTATCTCAAGCCGAAGATTCAATCATACCTAGAAGGCCAATGAGTAGAGGCCGATAAAGTGGTCTCCTGGTCC
>LUCM01001895.1:35938-46372 GCA_008360955.1 Fasciolopsis buskii | reverse complement strand
CGATGTAGTATGGAAATATTTGTAGGCGTGTGACTCATGGGAAACAATGGACGGGTACTGCTACGGAGTCCAGCCGCTAAGCAGAAGTCTTTGGTTCTGACAAGAACCTGACCGCAAGGCAGCGGGGTATAGCTGAGTGGGCGCCCATCTGCGCGGATCAATTATTCTTCCAATCGTTTTTCTGACTGAGCTGCTAACTCAGATCAACCCCCGACTTGGAGGACCAGGAGACTACTTCGTCAGCCTTCCACCAATTAGCCCTACAATCATGACTTGATTTTCGATTTGAGATATATAGCTCGTTGTGTCATGGAGGCACATAACCCGTCACTCCCCGTCAATATGCATTCTTGCTGTGATAGTTTAAAGCTGTTGAATGATAGTGATTTATTCCTAGCGTGTAACGAAATAAACAAAGGAAAACCCGAAATGATACAACGCACATGCAATGTCGCTTCGGTTTCTGTCTCCAACCACATAGTTTAAGTATAATGAATTAAAAATAGTTTTACTAATCTTAGGTTTGTTCTGTTGGTTTGCATTCTTATCACATTGTCTCGTAGTCATGTTACATTTTCCATTACCGACCAGTTGTTGCTTTGGGTTTCCATTCAGATCAGTCGGACTATTGAGGTTATGTAAGAATTGGGAAGGCGTTTCTGAATGTTTTGGAGGACGCGATTTGTACTAAAAGAATCTTATTCTATTAAACGTGTGCCTACCTAGATCGTGAGGTTGATCATTATAATTTCCTAGTAGGCTGACCGTGTCAACTGAAACAAACATTCCATTTGAACTTATCTACAAATTTTGCAAAATTGAAATCCTTCAGTCGAATCAAAAAGTTCTATCGTAAATCGGAAGATGTGATAATCTTTAAACGGTTATTTGTTATCAAGTTGTCCAGCCACCTTTGCATGTTATGGCTGCGGCTGTCAGTCGGAAATGGTAGCGCACGAGTGCTCATTTTCATTTTCTTGCGAAGAAACAGCTTCACCTGTTCCTTCAACATTATCTGACCAGAATGGGTGTTTAAACTTGACCATCAGTGATACTAGGTCTATGTGCTAGCTTGCTCTCACCCACGCTCCACAAGACTTCCTAGTCGTGAACTGAATGATCACTGAACAACAGATATGTTCCTAAACAGACCGTCGACGATCATGACCGGAAAGCGAAAGGGTAGATTCGTCAGTAAAAATGGTCTATTTTCATTGTTCGTCGCTCTTGGACATCTCAGTGACCACTTCAGATGCAGTGTTTTGAGAACTCCATTCTGTAAATGAACAGAAATGTTAGTCGTCGATCGACGTCCACATTCGTTGAATGTGTGAGACATTTGTGTTATCGGGGTTCATGAGAGCAGCTGCTACCGAGTGATCAATGGACTTGTGAAATGTGATTTTGTATGGACCCTGGAGTGAGCGTCTTTGGCGATCGTTCCACTTTTGAAAATTTCCAGTAAATATTGTAATTTTGTCCATAGAGCAGTAGGCCGCTATGCTTAAAAACACGTCTGTATTTTTCTTCTCAGTGCTGTTTCGCATACGGATGGGTGAATAAAATTCCCCCGGAAGCACACGACCGCTTTCGTGGTCATTGCCGCTCTTCAGGTATGCGTACGCGATATTATTCTCTCCAGCCATCCCTATACTACTGCGCTCCTTTCTTAGTTTTTCACTATAATCTCATTTGAATGGTTAAGAGTGTGAATTGATGATAAGTCTATTTAGGAATCACATGATGATTCGTCGGTGGATTTTCGTCAGTCAGGCAAGGCTAACCTTCACAAAGCGGACATAAGGCCTGACAGTATTGGGTTATTTTCTTCTCAGTAGTATGTTTCGCTTACGGGCCTTGTGTCCCCTTTCTGAAGGTTAGTCTTGCCTGACGGACGAAAATCCTCCGCCGAATCACCATGTGATTCCTAAATGGACTTATCACCCATTCACGGTCCTAACGATTAAATAAGATTCTAGTGCACAGCTGTATTTGGTCAGGTTGAAATGTGACCACACGCATGGAGTAGGAGCCTTTGTAGCGTAGCAATTTGAAAAAGTTGGCCGTTTATGGGTCCTTAATGACTTAAGCCAACAAAATTTACACAAACCGAGACATGTTTTGGAAAAGATACATTTATATGCCCACAGACAAACTCTTTTGGATCCACCAAACGCTTCCCGTGAGAACAGACCATATCCTATTTGTCATGGTATTGTGGATGCACGCAGTATCTACGATTAATCACATGTACATTATTTTGTTTTTTCGATGGTATTTTGAATGTTGTGCCACTCATTAGAATACCGTCTATTGGTTCTTATTTTTGAAATAGCGAGTAATGATCGAGAGAGTAACCTTGAAAAATATCACCTACTGGTACACACACACATATATATATATATATTGTGGACAACGTTGTATTACTGCAAGTACTTAAACGTTGATGGTTGCATCAAGCCACACGCAATGAACATCTTGAGCCCTGTCCACAAACTACTGAGCAATTATTCTCATCAAACAAGTAGTATTGCGCTAACGGCTGAGAATCCGCCCTATCTCCTATTTTCGTTTATTTTCCGTGTAATTGGATATTACCATGGCCGACTTTAGACTGCCGCTCGATGATGGGATGGGAATGAATGGAAGGTGATCAGCGTCCAAAGGCCACGATAATCAGAGCTCCACGAGGAACAGTCTGCTGATTTTAACCATCATTATCCATGAAATTTCGATAAAGTCAAATATTTCATTAGATTCGCTAAGAAACTAAGAAATGGTCCATGCAATGGCTTTCTAGAAATCAGCATTCCCCATGATTCTGTCCAGTCCAGAATAACACTATAAGAATGATAGGAAAACGTTCAGAGTAAATGTACAGTAGTGCTGAATGTCTGAAATATTTAGTTCATTGTACCAGAATTTGCCTTAAGGATTAACTAATCTAATTATGTGAAAACTTTCAAATTTTCCATCCGGACTTCTCATCCAGATTGACTACTTTGCAGTTTTGCTCTCGTTCGCCGGTTTCAACCTACAGACCAACCAAGAACATAGCAATATTGAAAACAATACTAATATTATTGTTAATGCTAAACTCCTAGTAAGTGTTAGCCAGAATGGTAACCTGAATATGCAAAGTTCAGTGTTTTCACAATCATTTTTACATGGACTAGATAATTTGTCCTCGTCTGCAGTCTAACTTCCCATCTACTTGTCATACTGTTGACTTGGAATTAAGATTTCTTGAAGCTAGTGTTCCATAATGGCTGTATAAAGATGGATGGAGTTATGGAAGAGCGAAAGACCGATAAGACGCGAGGCAACTGTCATAACATTTTCATGTGTTTATGTTCATATGCCATTGTTAGCTTATTAATACAACCAATGGCGAAGACAGAATGAACAATTTTAATCAACACTAGACTGATCACCTAGACTGATGTTGTTTATGATGATAAGGATGACGAATTAAAAGATGGCTTTCCCGGCCAATAGTGATCAAGACGGATCAGTTCATTTGGCTAGTAATCAGATTCGTCTAATCCAATCCCCACCCCATCCGGGAGCTGAATCTTATACCTTGGCATACACAATTTTACCCGGGGATTGTCTCGGCCATTTTGCCCTCCGCAACCCTAATTCCGTACCTTTTTCTGTAAACTGTCTTCGTGATTATGACTGTTCCTATTCTGGGAAAACTTAATCTATTTCTTCTCAAATCTTACCTTTTGCCGACTTGTCCTTGTCAATCGGTTAGTAACTTCACATTGGGAGAGGGTAAATCACACGCCTCAGTCCAGCCTACAAGAAATTGTGTATGGTCTAATTCTTAGCCTATCCTCGATGCCAAATGGTGTGAACCGAAACAAGGGTCATTGTTCCGTGCCCACCCGAGTGTACGATTTGACTGGATGCTTGGTTGTATCGAGGTTTCTTTTGCAAACTGCGCTCCTGCCGCACTGACCGACATGTCAGACCATCTGCCGGTGGCTTTCTGTACAATCATTCTGACCCCCCATGCCTTTAACTAGCATTCCGGTTGGGATGAGATCCACACCCATCCCAAAGGGTGAGGGAACATGTAGAGGTGTGCATTCACAAATGAATGAACGGTCGTAAATTCTACATGACAAGCGAGTGCTCCTCTCGGACTCATCGTTCAGACCGAGGTTGGGTTGGCAGAACGAGTCGACCTACTGAAAAGAAAGATTGAGAGTGATCAACGAAAGCGACCTGACTATAAGAACGTCAAACCGGATGGATTTGTTATATACTTCCAAGCATTTTAGCGCATAGTTTGAAATTTCGGCTGAACGTACACAGCATAATCTCGGAACGGTGACAGGTGAACCGTTGTTTGATTCAAATGGATGTTTTGTTAATAAAAATTGGTGTGTGTGTGGGGGGGGGGGAGATTTGTTCCAGCAAGAATCCAATGCTACTAGCAAGTTGATATTTATTGTATCCATGGTTTCAACGTAAAGTATTATGGAAAGTCAGCAGTGTAGTTCATTTGAATGAGCAGTGGTTCGAAACTTGCTGAATTCTTATGATCCGGCCGATATTGTTTCCAAGACATTTTGACTAATAAGACTCGCGTTAGTTTGCCGAACCAAATCGTGGTATAAAGTGTGTCACTAAAATATACTTTTGTAATGTCATATCTCCTCTGAAAAAAACCATACCAGAAGCATTCAGAATGCACTTTCTTCAAAGTCATATCGTTGAGTTTGTAAATATCAGGACAGAATGACGTAAGGAGTGTAGGGAATAAATGATGTGACGTATTGGTTTTTATTGCGAATGATATAATGTTAATAAAACAGCCTTTTTGGTAGATGTAATTCGCCAACGTTTTGACTACCGTGATTAGTATTTCACAAGGTATCTTAATATCCGTAAGCATGTGAACGTTCTGTCATTGGTTGGACTGTAAAACTTGCCTTGGGAAAATTACCCTTGGTAGTCGAACCATTGACGAATTAAACATACCAACAAGGCTGTGTTATTAATATTATGTCACTCAAAATTCTACAACATTGTTTCGAAATTTTATTGTTGAGATAAATAATTGGTAAGAAATGAAATGCACAAAAAGGACAGTTCCAAATGCCGCGCTGTGATTCCCCACACAAATGACGAGCATCGGTATTCCGTTCAACATAATCTTGAATACATAAGAATGTTTTGTGTTAATTGTTTTGTTGTCTAGGGTTTGCACTGGGACGGAGGGTGGGCCAGGGGAGTTGAAGCGCAACCACAAATTGTTTTTCAGAGCACAATGGAGGATTGTGGAGACAGATCCCCACAGCTTCCGCATTACTCAACAGGTGACACTTTGCCAACCTGGATTGTTGACCTCTGACCTTATACAGGGTCCGGAAAGCTTGCGTCACATTCACGATGTGGTTAGTCTGTGCTAGATGTGAAACGACTGCGCTATTAAGTGACTTAATTATTCCAGTGCCTAACCATGCCGAGTGGTGCTCACGGATGCGTTCAGACAAGTGCTTGGTCGTGTGGCCGATCCAGTTTGGCGAAGTGTCTCCTGTTGAGCACTGCGGAAGCCGTCGCAATCCGTCTTCACAATCCTCCAATTTGTTCTCAAAAACAAATTGTAGCTGCGCTTCAACTCCCCTGGCCCATCCTCCGTCCCAATGCAAGCCGTAGACAACAAAACAATTAACACAACATATTCTTGTGTATTCAGGTTATGCATGTAACACCACAAATCCCTTCCCCACCCATATTTGTGTCTGACTAATCCAATTCTTTCTATAATGAAAAATTTTTGTCAAGATACATAGTGATGCATTGGCACGAGTACAAATCACTGAAAACGAGCTTGTTCGCCATATTGTGTTTTCTCAATGTGCTCAGTGGGAATTTTCAAGGAAGTGCCAATATCCGTGAAGCAGCATTTTCATGTATTCAAAACGCGGTAGTAACTGGCAAAATATCAACCATCGATTTGTGAAAATTAGCATTATGTATCAGAAAGCCGTATATTAGTATAGGTTGTGACATGATACAATTCGTCGGCATATAAAAATTGCCAGATGGTGCCAGTGTTCTCCAAAAAGGTGTCAAAATCCCGACTGGATGCCATCATGTCGATATGTCATAAGTGTGCGGCTAAACAAAGTACAGTTGACAGACAGAAAAGCTTTCCTTCGTACTTCCCCTCTGATGTTCCAAGCGACTTGTATTTTCTACGCCCGTCAAAAACGTTCGCTTGGCAATCAGTGTAAAGAAATGATTCGAGCTACTGGGAAAATATAGAGTCAGCCACGTAGCTGTTGGATGAACCGCACAGATTGAATCTAATCGTCCGGTCTAATTGTCTTTTTGTGCACTTCTCCATTCTTGAACCTCCTCAGTTTACACCATTGATCAGAGTAACCAGAAAATATACGAAAATAATCACGGGACCTGGACACCACGTTCAAAAGTGTCCTGCCTTGCACTTACCTTTTTCACATTCAAAGACTTGTAATAACCAACTGGATGACAATGGATTCCTTGGGATGTGTTTTACTTGTTCGATCACATGTTCGGCTGTCAAATTTCGGAAAGTTGCCAACGTCGAATAAGATATTTATGTTGAAAAGAATGAAGTTAGTTTTTAGGTAATAGTTTAGCTAGATAATAAATCTTTTGCAGCCTCCACCAGGACACTGACAGATTGGGATCCATGCCCTGGTATAATTGTTTCTTTGTTTCGATCGCGTTCGCTTTCCCGAAAGTCACCTTGTGGAACACGTTCGCTTATCAACTTTTTTAATACCCAAAAATGTCTCAAGCCCACACATTTTATTTCACCGAAATCTTTTGCCATGTGGTATATTATATACGGGAGCGTTGACATCGGTCTAGTCATTTGCCGCCTTGTTCGACCACCGACGAGTTCAACATTTTTACTTGAATTACTGTTGTCTGCAACAATGGTGCGGCACTCTAGTCCGGATTCATGCCTGATTTATGTTGAATCCGGTTCGTTTTACGTGCAGTTCAACGGTCTCGAAATGGCAGTTACAGTTTCCGAGACGTTCTGGTGAGTGAATTTGGAGTTTGGGTCGAAGAGTGTATGTGAGGCAACATCGCCTTTGATTCTGCACGGATGAATGCAGTCATCCGGTTTGAACGCCTATCTCTCCAATGAACTTGAAATGGAAGTGGAATCCAGACGAGTTATGCTACGTAATTGACTTCCGCGAAGTCAGCCTCAAAATGCTTGACCTTAGATTTGAGGGGACTGGCCCGCTGAACTACGCTTTTCTTATTTAGTACGTGGAGGAGGAATGAAGTCCACGCTAGGGAAGGTCAAGTGAGAGCAGCCAAGGCATTTCGATTTCTTTTTTAAAGTTACTGAGAGAATAAATAATGTGGTCAAACCTAATAAAAAGAACTTCATGAAAGCAGAAGAGTCCCTTTCAACTACCGGACGTTCCTTCAACTGGTGCTGAAACGTTCGCAATCCAAAGGCCAAATACGACATTCGAGGTCGGCGAAAACCAACAATTTGAGCTGATATGAACAATAATTTGCTAATCCCATGTCAGCTAATTAATTTCACAGCCTTTTACCCATGTGTTATGTTTGAGTGCTTCGATGAAGTCCTCGTGAAATGGAGATTCATGCAGTGTGCAAGCTGAACCAGATTCGCTCAGAGTAAACATCGAATTTGGGAGTCTAAAACTTCATTGCCCATTCGGAATACCATTGTCTTCCTCCCCTATCCTTCGGGATGATCAGCCCGGAAAGCAAATGGCTTGCGAAATCTTGACGTTGATTGCATCTCATTTGATTCCTATTGGTTGTGCACGATTAGGAATAAAACTGTCAATAGACTGAATAATATGCAATGGTTTTTCTGTGTGTGAATATCACCAAATGGTCCTTCCGTTTAAACCAATTTCTTTTTATTCCAACCTACAGGACATAGTAGTCAAAAAACGTGGAATACAGTTTGTCAACACCTTTCGTGCACTTTAAAATACACCATACCAGTTGATCGTATTGAAAAGCGAAAGAGAACGAGATGACAGTGCCTAATCTAGGGTGAAAAAAGGGCCACTGATCACAGTTATCCTGCCCCATTTGATCCCTAACCAAGTAGGATTTATTCACAATCCGAATTGCTAAATACTTTTAGGCAAATAAATTACTCGTCCAGTGTGATGTAATTGAACGCATGCTTGGTCAATATTGCAAAATTATTCCGGTTTATAGGCTATCACGAAGAATAAACAGACTTGAGAAATCTTGTCTGTATATTTAATCTGCGGTATGTTTTAGCTGCAAACAGTGCTGTGGTCAGACGAATGACGGTGTACAATTTCGGCAAAGTAAATTCATACCAACATTAGTAATGTATGTATGAAATTTTTACGTGTTCCATTTTAGATTCACATTTGCAAATCATTTCCGCCATTTGACAATTAAGCATCAAAAAGAAAACCATATTTCTCTTTTCCCGGGTCGAGAATGTATAGATTAACTTTATAATAACAATAATAATAGTGGTAACTTTGCATGACCGATCACAGAAATTTGACTCAAGAGAATTCCCTAATTGTATCCTATTGGATGTTGACATTTAGGTCATTCGAGTGCGCCAAGTTAATTGATTTTCATTTTGGGCTAATGCCGCAACGGGTTGGACAGAGTGAGGATGGTTTGTATCCCGCGTAAGCGACTATAACCAAATTACAAAATATTGTAAACATCAGAATTCTACGCAAAACAGCGTGTACTTTATCAGCTTAAGCAAAGTTGTTATTTAAAAGAAAGTTAACCGGGAAAAACTAAACACAGCACAACTTTTAAAGGTAATAACCTTATCACAGAAATAGGTAGCCTGTTTTGCATATATTGCCGAATAATGCAATACAATATACAAAAATATTGGAAATAAATTATTTGCCTTGATTCTATAGTAGAATATTACCAATAGTTCGTACGTGTTTGTTATGACGAAGAGGACGATCGATGAAAAACCATAAGTGACAGCGTAAATTGGGTATGTATTCTTCATATGGCAAAGCACAGGGCAAGCCGATGGTAATTGTCAGGTAACTGAATATTCCACGCGGTTTAATTCCGTTCATTTTATATCGAAAAAGGAATCCACTTATGCACAACGAATTCAAGATCCGATGTCATCAGCCGAGATCGTGTCGGTAGACCCTGTGTCACCGAATTGCCGAGAGGTCGGCGTTCGAAAAAAAAGCACGTTGATGAACATCCAGTTTTGCACAAACTACTATTTCATTAACAGGTAAGAAGTAATCCGGTTTTAGTTACTGGATTAACCTCGTTGTCCTCCCATGAAATTTTACAAAATGCAAGCATGCCAAGTGTTGATTAATAAAAGGCTTATGGCGGGGATAGTTCGTATAAGTATATGGTGTAAGTTGTACGAATTACCTGTGCATTGGTTTACATTCTAGGAGCGGAAAAAGCGAATCGGGCCCCGTGAGAGACTGAAAATATCTTACCTAATCCCAAATAATTTTCACTTAATTGCGGAATGATTGGTCTTATTGGTGTGCGGAGAAGTTTCTCCAAAAGTTGTACCACTGTCTTAGGTCTTTCCATATTGTGTTCTTGGAGGAATATCAATGGCTTAGTCCTGCCAGGTGTGGAAACAAAAATATCCTGTGAATCACACGGTGTGGATTTGTTGAAAGAAATGCCACATTGTACTATATCACAATAAAGTATTCTAACTTGAGTGGAACGACTGACTGCCAGCGCAATTCTAATAACATGAAAGAATGCCTGATTGTACCATCTGTGTCACTTAGTAACTCACTGTAGCCCAAATATTGACGGTATTCAGCGCACGTGAATTATTAATGGGCCACCCATCAATCGCACTGTGAAGTGAAAATCCTAGCCAGGCGTGAAACGTGAGAAATGGAATGACTTCAAAACCGACCTTGGTCACTCCATGCAAGGTTGATCCTGAAAGTGTTCAATGACCGCAATGGGCCCACTGAGTAGCTTTGTATATCGGCAATGTACCGCTTCCAGTATATGCTTTAGACTGTCTTGAACAAGCTTTATTTGTTTCTCAAGCGTGGTATGCTAAGGCCCATGACTGCGGTTGGCTGATAACGGCGAAAATGAGGTGTCGGCAGAATTTGTAATATATCTACAAGCCGGATGGCAGCAAAACACACGACTTAAGGTTACTTTAGTTCACCACTTCCCGCTGAAGGAGAAGGCTGTAAACTTAAGCATCATGTCCTTTGTGACGTCGTATTTGGGACCGAGTCATGTGCAACTGATGTTCATTGAATCAATTTAGACAATATATATATATATCTATAATTAAGAAAGCAGAGTAGATGAAGTGTCATTCCCATCCACCTAACTCTTGTCCATTGATTTTCTTGATTTCTCCAACCATCGGGACATATTTCC
>LUCM01001895.1:0-35664 GCA_008360955.1 Fasciolopsis buskii | reverse complement strand
TGTATGTATGTATGTATGTATGTATGTATGTATGTATGTATGTATGTATGTATGTATGTATGTATGTATGTATGTATGTATGTATGTATGTATGTATGTAAGCATGTAGGTAGGTAGGTAGGTAGGTATGCGTATACATGCTTAGATATATGTATGTATACCATATACACATGCATGTGTTTATGCTTGCATAGAGGGAATTTTCGATACAACTTCTAAGACTGTTAGAGTAATCACTTTTCGTTCGGCTTTATGTCGAAAACGATAATAAGCAGATGGTTCAACAGTACAAATCCACACTTCCCTATTTGGATATTATTGGTCTATATATGCCGAAATACTATTGTTCTTGTCCTCACTACTGACTATTATAATTGTTACTGTTGCTGTCATTGTTGTCACTGTCCCTATGTGGTGACAGATTAGGCCACTGTGATGTTCCGCAGGATAAATTCACACTCAGACTAATTTTGTTCTCCGTCGCGAATTGTTATCGTATTTTGGATGAGATCAGCTTTTAGGGTTATCACCCCCCAGTTAGTCCCAATTGGATAACGCACGAATCAGCCAAATTTTAGTTCCAGGTCTAATCTCGACGTGGGTAAAAAAAAACGTCAAACTGAGGTTTTACTATCTTCCCATAGTGAAACATAAAAGGCTTGTTACATTGTGCTCCACCGGAAGACAAGTGAACGCATAAGTAGGAAGACAAGTCTGACTTTAGTTTCACACATAAATTCCATTGGGAGACGGGAGCATATTTGCGGACGTACGGTCAGATGTTCGACTGTCGACCACAGACGTGTTATTTGTGAGATTAACCTAATTATACTACGCTTGGTCAAATCGGATCAAAGGGCGCCCGCTTTCGATTTCCGTCCGTCCGTCCGTCCGGTTCGACTGCAACTTACTTCTATAGGTCGTCAAAATCGTAGACCCACGCACACACGTGCACATTCAACATAATAGATAGATGAACGGGATAAGAATTTGTCGAAGGAAGGCTAAAAACCGGTTGGCTAAACGATTAGTCGGATGTCAGCATATGTTCAGTCAATTTGACCTACACAATTTCGTACACGGGTTTTTTGGGCGGATATGTGTGTGTGTGTGTGTGTGTGTGTGTGTGTGGGCATGGATGCATGTTTGCATTGGGATAAAATGCCTGAATGTGAACTTAAACCTGTCCAATCCAATCCAATGTGGTCCGATTTCTGGTCGCCCAGTCATGGCGGGCTGTCGGTTAGATCTTGGTTTTCAGGTACATTCCGTTAAGGTGTGTTTGTGTGTTTGTATCCTTGTCCGTGCACGTATTATTTCTTTACATCTGGGGGGTCCTAGTCTGAACGGCACTCACGACGGACAGGCACCTAATTTGTACGACTGTCCTGTTGTGCGGTACAATCAACGCAGTTTAGACCGTTTACAGTGAAAGCCGCAAACCTTTTGGCCTTTATACCATCAAGTTGTCAAAAAGTCATTATAACACACTGAAACCGTGAGGGTTGTTATGACAGCCAAGACGGGAACAGGTAAGGCAAACGGTGACCGAAGTAGTTTTATTTGTTTCCCAAACGTTCATCCCTCACTTCCTATTCACCGGGACAGTAGTTTCCCCATCAATCTATCTAGATATCCGTGCGTGCATATACATAAAAGGCAATACCGGCTGGGACGCGGTGACTTGCAGTCTGCCAAATCTACAAAATCAACATTCTATATTTGATAAAAAGTAGCGTTCTCCTCGAATGGTCGAAAGTCAGGCGTGCAAATAAATTCACAAATGCTTTGTTGATGTGCCTAGTCATTTTGTGTCAGTAGTAAAAGTAGTTCAATGAGTGTTTGGATGACAAGTACCAGGAAAGGGGATATTTCGTTGTCATAGAGATATTACGATTTTCACGGTCGTTGAAAAATTTCCGGAAAGAATTTCAAACAGGATACATTATGGACAATATGGGCATACATTTTGATACACAAAGTCTTCTGACCACCTTAGAGGACGTCAATAGGAAACATGTTAACAATACTAAAATTTGAGGCTACTCTAATAGCTCACAACGAACACTAAACAACGAAACGAAATCATATATGATGAATTCAAATACAGACGGAACACAGAAATTAGCCTCGCAAAGTTTACACTGTACTGGAAAGTAGACTTAAGATCAGAGGCGAAAAAAACTTCAGCATTGTTCTGTGCTTTTGATTGGCAATATCCACGTTCCCATAAAGGGAACCATATTCAGAACACATTTGCGAAAGGTAATGCCACGAAATCTACAATTGTTCGCTCGTTAGTTCATGTAGTAAACGATCCCGTGAATAGACAAGTATTTTATCCCGTCGACTCCGGATGGGGAGGAAAGGTATGAAGCATTACTCTTCTTTTCGTTTATTATTCATGTTCTGATGCATGATGTACTCGAATAATTTGGATCCACGACTAAAGATCTGTTTTCTGCCCGGATAGCGTTAAAGATAACAACCATTGATTGTTGCCCAGAGAAGAGTAAGTCGATAAGCTATCTATCTGGGTTGTCAGTAACGTATTTGGCTCCACAGTTATGTGCAAAATAGAACACAAAATTTCCCTAGTTAGATATGGATTTTTGAACACCGCTCAGTATTTCCAGCTGTCTCTTAAAGAAACGGCAGACATTGTTACAGGGAGAATCAAGAAAGTTTGTTCCCAACTTCTACAGTGATGAAAGACGGATTACCGTGAGTGAGAACGAAAACCTTTGCACTCATTAGCAATAATGCAGCACAGCCCTATATGGCGTTATCTCATGACCTTGATGTGAGGTTTTTTCTAGATCAAAGATGTTAACGAACAGGATGACAGATGAGTGGTTTTGCCAGTGGGCCTGACACCGAATAGTGGTAGGTATGAAGTCACTGTATTAGACTGGCTCCTCTCCGGACTATATCCCTCAGTAACAATCAACAGGTCATCCGGTCAACAGTACACTTCGAGGCACCAGACTCGAGTTTCACTCTCACTATGGCTAATCAGCTGTGCATATTCACTCTCAAGGTCAGAGCTTTAACTCGACCTTTCATTTGAGGGGCATGTGTGCTACGACTGCACCACTAGCTCCTGCCAAAATATAATTAATTACTAAGTTACATTTTGTTCAGATGTCATCCCCGTTCGAAGGTGGCAGTGTCTGCCAGCTCTGTAACGAGACACGGCAAACTTCTGTTTATTCCAATGGAATACCTCCGTCTAGGTCGAGTCTAGACGTGATCTAGTGGTGCTGTGGTAACAAATGCTCCTCCTAGGTGAAAGGCCTTGATTCAACCTCCGAGCACGGCAGTGGATGTGCACAATTGATGAAGCATAACGAGGAGGAAAATCTCGGTCTTTGCCAGTCTCCTGAAAGACATTCATTTTGAATTCTGCCTTCTTTCGGGGAAAAAGATATAGGCAACTAATTTGAACATTACACGGCAATAAGCGATACGAAAATGCGAATATGTTTCCATCTAGAGACTGTTACTTTTGCTCATGAAATCAAATAGGATGAAAAAATCAACCAATCACTCACGATACATGAAATACAGGATGATGAATCGAATTCGGTGAACCGAAATCACCAGTGAAATAGGATTTATCACGAAGAGGACCACGTTCTAGTCATCATCTCTTGTATTGGTCATTTATTTTAACGAGTTGTGTGATCTCACTTTTAATGAGAGGACCGAGCAAATTCGTCCTAATTTGATGAGAATAAGTCTGCAAAACTAACCGCTTAATAATCCAGAGTTTGACATTTTGCACTTTTAGGTAACTGACTCGTTTTAATGACGAAATAGACGTTGCCTAGAGCGTCCACGGATTTCGGTGAGTAGATGGTTAGTTATCACCAGCGTGTCGCTCGACTTGCTGAACACGCTGCCACGGACATGCGATACCGGAGAGGAGAATGTGGTGAATTTTCACCCGAAAAGCGTTCTCTTTATAAAATATGATAAGGGTCGGCCGGTGGTGACTGAACGAATAAGGTCCTGGCTTTTGGACATGAGGGTCGC
This sequence comes from Fasciolopsis buskii, assembly GCA_008360955.1. NCBI lineage: Eukaryota > Metazoa > Platyhelminthes > Trematoda > Plagiorchiida > Fasciolidae > Fasciolopsis > Fasciolopsis buskii. The sequence continues at coordinate 31,626 of LUCM01001895.1, read as the reverse complement.
GGGTTCGAATCCTCCCACCGCCGGTCAACTTCCCCACTTGGAAGCCCTCTGCTGGCCGCGGCCCCCTTCCTGAAAATAGATGTACAAAAAAGAGTCCGTCGGTGGAACCGCAAGAGGTCCAAGGTGACGCGCAAAACAATTTGTTGTACCATATGAAGGAGTTGCAATATAAAGAGGACTTGGAATCTTCATTTCTCTCTTTTAAATCAGAACAGTTTTGAAAGATTGATATGAATGCCGGTGATTGACTCTCAGCGAGAAATTAACTCTGTTTTTCTCGCAGCCGCTTTGTAGATCAAGTCTTCTGACCAAGGGGCTCTTAAAATAAACCAACACAGCAATAGGTGTTATTGGATATACAAAGGGGTGATGAATTACGATGAACAATCGGGGGGTTGGAATAGGGTTCTGTAGATGCAGACGAGTGTGCTGGATCCTAATCGGTGTCGCCTTTCCTTTTATATATCTTTAGCCATGTAGTTCTGCTTTGGTTTGCTCCCGACGACCCCAGATCTGCAACCAGGTGTATGAAATGCATATATATATATATCATCTAAATATTCCACTCCATGAGCCTGCCATTTACTGCTGTTTAGAGCAAATATTTAGTCTGGGAGAAATAGACTATTAGGTTCATGTAAGGTTCAACGCGTTGGTTAGCTTATTCCAAGCTCAGCCTGTATCTAGGTTGTGTGTATCAGAATGTGAAAAGGTCAGTTGTTCATTTATGGTATTCAACAGGGTTCTTATCGTCATCAGTTCAGGAACGAGAGTTGATCATATCCGATCAAATTCGTTCATTTTTTGCTTTATGCAGTACTATAAGAATGAGTCTGAGAAAGCATTTAAATATGCGGATTGATGAATGCACTGATGACTTGCACAAAACATTGGTTCGAATAGGAAATGTAATTTTTTATATTACCAATTTCGAAGGCAGCATCAGATATGTGTCGATCATCTATTCAGAAATAGAATCATGGTTGTTCCAAATGACCTAGTACGACAATTAGGAAATAACAATACAATGTGTTTGAAATGGAGAATAAGCGTTAAGTACTTTCTATTTATTAAACGATAACTGACCTAATATACTTCCAGCCGAGTGATACTCGATAGGGGAGGTTGAAAGAGGATTGCTGGTTTCTCCACTCAAATCGGAGACCTCGAAATCAAAAGTTTTATGACGATCGTTAGACCACTACCGGCGGTCTGCGATTTTTGCATTCATGGATAGGATCGTTTAGCTAGCCCAAATGTTGCGTGACATTTGTCTTACATTTGTCTTACCCGTTTTTTATTCTTTTTGTGTTTGACAACTGAAAGATTGTCGATAATGCTATAATTAACAACGATAATATTAATGTCATATAGTATATTCCATGTTGAAACTTTATTAATGTGGGCAGTCGGTGTACTATTTCAGTCTGCTCTTGATGAGTTGATACATAAGACAGCCCTAAGCGTGCCGGTTATGACTGCTTATTTCATTGCCTCATCCATCTGGTAGTTTAAACCGTAGCACTGAAAGACTTTGAGCATACAGGCGTGTGCACACACACACACACGCACATGAAAAACTTTTGTTGTGACTTCCTGACAAAGACGGGGAAACCACTGACAGCCTTTGATCTCACGGACTTCTGGGCCTAGCAACTGGAAATCTTTTGGGAACGATTTGTCAAACGCCGCTTGCACTGGGCATCTGATGACAAAAGGGACTATAGGTGAAATAACACGAGAGCGTAATGTCACTATCGCTCAAGATAGTCATGCGCACGAGCATGCATCCAAGCACGCGCACAAGCATGTTTGCTTACTTGGTTGCTCTAGCAACAGTCAAAAGGGGAAAGATAATGGAGTTTTCGAGACCCCGACCAATCAACCGTATTCTCTATCTCTCTCGCGCGCGCTCTCTCTCACTCGATCTTCCCGGGAGTATTCCGCCCAGTCTATTGCGCTGTCGTCGGACGATATTAAGAGGACCACTAAAACGGTCGGATATGGACGACAACTATGTTGACAATGATGAGAAAGGAGGCAAACATGAATGAACGTGTGAATTGTTTGTTAGACGACTGCATTTACGTGCATATGAGTGTGTACGGGTGGGTGAGAACAAGTAGGCAAACATACGTCGTCATTCTATCCCCAAAGCATGTCAATTATGAATTGTTTGGCCTCTTTCTCATCTAAGTTTTCATTCTTTGTTGTTCTGTTCGTCCTTGCTGTTGATGTGGCTGTCACCGCTGACGTTGTTTTATCCACAGTTAGATCAATGTGCTACGGGCGCCACATTGGCCTTCATTCGTACAAATTTTCTTTCATTCCAAACGTACAGAAAAGGGTGGATCAAATCTGCCATCGAAAGTTAAACGTCCGGTTGCATCCGAAACGATACGATTCAGGTTTACAAAATTGTTTCCTAACCATTTTGTCTCAATTTCTGTGCCAAATTTGACTCTCGTTCTCTGATTGTCGGCGTTATCCCCGTCAAGATCAACATTAACCCGGTCCTGTGAATAATCGTTTCTTACTTTTTATAATCTCTTGTAAATATGTTGAATTGCGATAAACGGGTGGGAAGAATATGAAGGCCAGACAAAATGAAGGAGATTAGAAATTCGCATTACTTGAAAATCTAGTGCACTGGGTCAAATAAGTTGGATAGCACGCTCATACAATCACTTATCAAATAACGAGTTATTATTAGTCTCTTTGACAGTAGCTCAGTTCTTTGACTCACGGCTTTTTAGTTGTGTTGAGGTGAAATGAAGAGTCGCATATGATGTAGAATTGGAAATCCACTAACACACTATACATTCAATAGCTTACGTCACGAAACGGCCACCTTTCGTTTACTGCGCATTCGGACTACCAGCGAGCCACCCTGAACATGCTACTCGAATAAAAGTCACGTGCACATCATTATGGGCACACACCGAAGTCTTCAAACTTTGCACCTGTCAGGCGGGGAGAATTAAGGTAGCAGGAGGTTTGGGAACATTATTATTTCACCTACTTACTAGCTTGTCCACAATACTTATCATGATCAACTATATAATTGACTACAGTTTCTCCTTCCTTATCCTTTATCTTTGATTTGCCGCATAAATTAACCACGCTTGTGCGACTGATAAAAATATAGAAAATCATTGACCTTGGTAAGATTCACATCCAAACATGGATATCACCTAGGTACTTTTATCCAGTGTGTTCTCCCATCTGGTCTACGGTTAATCGATTACCCGTTCAAGGTATTCCATAATCAAAACTAGACTTTGCAAACAAACATGCCTGTGAATTCTAACCAACAGGATATTGGTTGATTCACTACAATACAGAGGAACATCTAGTTAACCGCTTGATATTCATGGGCGCAGAGAACATTCTCAACTTCTGTCTCTTTGTCGGAGTTAGCGAAGCGCATCACTGATTCTTTCTCGCTAAAAACGCTCGTCATATTTCCGGAAGCTTCGTCGCACGACGGTTTTCTATGAACTGGTATGTTTTCTGTTCTAAACCAATCCTTCTCGCTAATTTTTGTTAGCCTATGTAGTACGGTTGACGAAGGTAGTGATTTTCGTCAACTTATTCAAGTTAACAAACTTGACAGCTTAGTCTGGGCTGATAGTTCTTACCCCAAGGACAAGTCGGCAATCTCAATTTTATAAAACCAGTCTGCCGGAAGTTTCTGCCAATAATTTTATCTTTTACTTCCTCTATTGTTGAAACCCAAGTGCATATCATTTTTCCAGAAGGTAACCGCAGCCAACAGAAGGCTGCCAAGTGGGGAAGTTGATTAGCGATTAGACGATTCGAACCCTTGACAGTCACGTCCACATGCCATGACCATGATATTAGACAGTTATATGTTTTGTCCGGTTAAGAAACATGCATTTCGATAAATCTATATGTTTCCTCAATGCGGAGAGAAGAAACAGTCTTAAATCATAGTACGGTTATTCTCATGCATAGTTTTGTCGATCACACATTTGCACATTCTCAATATGAGAACTTAAATTTAGTTCACCAACCTAATGTGTGAGATTCACTTTTTGAAATCATCTATTTGTCTTGAATGGTTCTCATTGGCCAATTAGGTTTGTTGTCTTTCAATCCGGAAGAGATCAGCGACTGGACTCCCAGAGCCGCTGATTAACACGTTGATAGACGGCGATCCACTGTCACATGATTGGCTAACACACCCGACCAACTGGAGCCTCATTTGGTACCGCACTACTACAAATCTAGGCTCGTAGTTTTCTGATCTCCTCTAACTCGCATGTAGTAGAGCACGTCCCGTTGGGTTCATGCATGCAAAGTGTAACAAAAATCCAAAACCTTCAAATATCCAAGTCCGCGGTGAAAATTTTGTAACATGTCAATATATATCTCCTACGCTGCTAAATCCATGATGAGTTACAATCGCAGACTACAGTTAGGATTCAGGCATTGGTGATGAATGTTATCAAATGGCTTCCGGTTCAGGCAATCATCTGTCTACACAAATAAAACTATCGGTCCAAATGCTTCATAATACGTAGATGTAAAATTTCGAAGTGCGCGTGATTTTCCGCTAGCTTTTATTCTCTATCTTCTGATTGAAATTTAAACAGGAGCAATGTGAAACGAAACACTATTCGTTTTTTTTCGTTTAACCAGAAGAATTTGTTCATTTGACGATCATCACTTGTGAATGGAACACTTTTTGATGATACCAAAGTAGGTTAGCAAAATGTGAGGTTTAAATTGGTTGCTTTTTCAATGTACATCCTAAAATCAAAGGTGGCAACTGATAGATTAGTTCATTTTATCGCTCTCCTCGATTTCATTTCTTCTATTTGTTACCTTGAGGCAATATACACGGATTCCAGGCTGTTTTGTGCTCTTCTTGTTTTTGTCGGAATGTGACGAGCGTGTTGTGGAAAGGTAAATCCCATAAATTCACAACTCCAGAGCCCCATGAGGATCGGCAGCTATAGCCATGAAACTCGAAGTGACATAGAGCCACAGAATGTCTCCATAAATCAGACATAGACGATCGGGTGGCCGGCAGCGCTAGGTTCCTAATTTTCGGTTTTCGAATTAGTAGATGTGTAATCCAATGCACTATCGGTAATTATTTGTCCGTAAAGTGAGAACGATCAAACTGGCATGAAAAGGCTGCGATTTTTCTTTCAATCCTTTGGAAATGCCCAAAACCTGGGCTGTGCACGAACGTTTCGCTCTGTTTGTATGCTCCCATCAGATTCATCTGGTTTCGTTTTTGAAGAATGTTCCTCGTGAGAATTCTTCAAATTTAGCACATGATGAGTCTATATGAGGTCAATCTCTCTGTGTTACCGAGACATGATTTACTTACTACTTTGGGTACAATTTAAGTCTCTGCTAACTGGCATACCCCACGTTCGGAACCGGCTGGAGGTAAATCGACAGCTAAACGCGATACTACTATTACAGAAAAAGTAGGCATGCACGCCTAAATAATGATTGAACAAGAGGATAAACCATTGAACGAAATCGACGGTCTGACAAACGTTCACGTACGGTATACTTAGAACAAAAAATGCCAAAGGAAATTTGTAGAATCGTTTCACGTTAATATGACAAAACATACTGACGTGTAGATGCAAACGCCAGGTAAAATTAACACCATAGGAAGAGAGTACAGTGGCACCACGATGTAAGCTACAAATGATTTTGATTAGGTAAGCTATCAGTAATTTTTGACAAGTTTTCTAAGTTTGATACTTATTCTTTTCGTGCTGCTTTCCATCACGGATGTTGATAACTACTTAGAGTCTTTTCTAATGCAGTGAATTAGTAAGATTGAATTACGATATCCAGTTTTGCAGGCAAACTTGTAAGCTGTCCGATTTCATTTGTTTTAATTTGTACGTACCTAGAATGTAATTACCAAGGCTTTCTAACTGTTCAGTCGACCTTTTGTCATCTCACTTGACGAAGTTACGGGAAACTATTCCCTGTTGGCTTGTTCAAAGCGATTCTGGGAGCCCTTGATTAAAGGGAGGCATGTATTCCAAAATCATCCCAACAGAAATGCAGAGGCGTTAGTTTGCATTGAATCATCCAAATTTCAATCGTCCTCATACAGAAACAAGCGAATCGGTACAACAAGGCCTAAGAAACTAGTTTCACCTCAGGTCATCTTGGGCGTCTAAGAGTCTGATAAATCTCCGGAAGATAATTAGTTTCCATAAATCTGTAGATTAAATGCTATCAGAACTATGGGAGAAAAGGGATACAATAAGATTTGCCTTCGGGGCCCCATTCCAAGCCCTTGATCAAAAGACCTGGTCTACACCTCACGACAGAGAGAGAGAGGAACACGATGTTTCGGAGTTCGAAAGCGCATTGCAGTGAGTTGAGCAATGCGATTTCGTATAGTCTATTCATAAACTGAACGCAAGCACCCTACAAACCTCATATTGCTGCCTCGGGAATATGTGTGAGTACACACGCACACAAATGCACACCAACTAAAGGAATTTCATTCCACAGAAACTATTGGTCACACAGACAAACAGGGTCGACTTCATATATGTGCCTCAACAAGTGGGAAATCGTGCCCCAAAACGCTACGGGGAAAACGTTTGGGGTGAAAGCTGATTTTGATTTGCGGTCTCGAGCTCAGTACTTCTACAGTTTGCACACGGCTCCCGCACACCGTTGAGAATCGGTAGCCCGAATTTGAGTTCAGTCAGTTTTGTTTAGTTCAAGCTGGTTTCAGAAGATCTGATGTGAATCAGATTCGGTTACCTGGTATGTCATGGACTACAATTTCTCGAGAATAGACGAGAAGTTGTTGTACACTGCGGCAGCACTTGACTTCCGGGACTGATACCAAAGAGCACCTGTAACCTTTTATAAGGATAATGCTTATTAGGACAAATTCACCGTACCATATCCACTGCCTTTTCCTGTTCCAGGAGCGTTTTAAATTCAGCCTGTTCACAACTTATCCCGGATTAATCATTGAAATATGTCACACGGCTCTTCCCACGGTTGCTTGGCAGTGCTTCTTGGAGGCTCCTGAGAAGTTGCGACGACATCCGATAGCAATCTCCAAGCATTACGTATCGCCTTTGTTATGCGCTCGCAGCCTCTATATATCCACCATTTCGATACCAATGAACCAGGAAAGCTGAGATAATGTGCCTTTTTTCTGGACAAACAATTTATCAGAAAACTAAATTTACCCGTAGACTACTTAGACTAATATAATCGAAAATGACTTCTAGCACAAAACAGAACGGACAGCGTTCATGATCACGGGTGGTCTTTGGTGCCAAAGTGCTTCAAAGCGACCGCTGATTCCAGGTTTATTTTTACTGAACTAATCCCAGGGAACTGGTGTTTGCAAAAGGAACGCGTACTGTAAATCATGTTTTATAAAAGCCAATTGTAAGCTATAAACTTAGTGTTCAACAGAAGGCATACCACGCATAACCGAGCAAATATGCCCAAACGAAAATAGTGTTCAAGTCCTCTGTTACTTTCATCTGTTCCAAGAAAATTCATCTACTCCCCCAACATTGATTAGCCTAATCGCAAAGATGTGCTTTATTCATTGGATGTTGCACTTGGTCCCTAACGGGTTCCGACGAATTTTTCTCAGATGGTTACATGTTGTTTCTAGCGCTGCTAGCGAAGATTACTGGGAAGGAGGTTGCCTAGTCGATTGGGGACTTGAGGGCTCAGTTAAAAGTGTCGTCTGCACGTATAGTCAAAATTAGACTGGAAAACAAACAATGTAGTTCCGCATTCGGGTCTTTGTGTTTGCGTGTGTTTTCAAGCGACATCTTTGTAACAATAGAAGAAATAATATAGGCTGAAAACAGACAAACAAACGAACAAACAAACAAACAAACAAACCACAAAATTCATCGACCAGTCCTGGCCGTTAACTCAACCGAAAGAACAGTGACGAACCACAACAAAAATGGTTGTGTGTGTCACAAGTGAAGGAGTGAGGTTAGCTGGGAAGTTTGCTTGCTAAACAGGCCATGGTTGTCGTCGTTTTATCACTCTGCTCTATCTCACATCGCGAGTAAACCTCGATTCCCATGTGCATGACCCGAAAAATGAGACTGTCGAGTTAGGCTCACTGGGACCGAAACCTTGATCAAAGGAGTTAATCACAAAGAACACAGTTAAGCACCATAATTCTCATCTTTCTCCCTCTCGCTTCCAGTCTATCATTAGCAAGGGTGAGTCGACCTGGCCTGAATTGGTTCCCACGATCAGTTGCAAATGCAACAACAACAACGACGACAACAACAACAGGAGCAGCAACAACAGCAAACATAGCTGCAACCTCCAAAAGATTGCCATAGGATGTGAATGACTGCACTTGGGAAAAGAATACCCTCTGTCTCTCTTGTTTTGCGGACCAGACATGTTTGTCTCAACATGTCTGGTTTTTCCTTATTGCTAGTGCCTAGATCGAGCTCAAACAATGACGTCAGTTAGAACGGAGAAAAGTCCTTTATTCCAAGCTCGATGACTCTGCAACGCACTGCTCATACGAGCTATCATGAGCGACTGGGTGGCCGAGCCTAGAGACTTCTGGTAATTGTTTGGCATTTACTGCTAATACGTTGATGATGTTGAATGTAAATATTATAGAAAGCTGTCTATCAACCAGGCGGTACTTCATACTGATATGAGACACTTCAATGATATATGCTATTCCATTCTAATCAGCTCAAAGGAGAGCTTACCGGAGAATAGAATGTTCATCGGATCTTCAAGATACCAACTTGGTTCTAGCTCCAATTTACTCAGAAGAGCTGAAGATATTTAGTGAACATTGCTGGCTAAGAATATCACCATAATCCACCATGGCATACCCAAGTCGACCGGCCACGATGTGAAAGTCTCCTTGGTTGTCTTACCACTCACATTTTTCTCGCTCTTGTTAGGTCAATCGTGCGGAATTTTCACGTGTTTTCCCGTAAACCTTTCTATACCAATCATGTAACTCTTCGGCTGGATTCTCTTATTTGAAACTATCCATACCCATTCGAAGCTCCCGGTAAAAACGTTTCGGTAGCATCAAACAAATTATCTTAGCATCAAGTATTGCGTTGTTTTATCTCAGCCAAAACATCCGCTTTATCTCAATCTGATAGTATTACCATTCACTTGAGTACGAAATATTGAACCCTTGGAAGTGCTTTTAATGGCTCGGAATTGTCCATTCTAATTACGGCGTCAGAGGGTGAATTATTCTAGATTCGTCCTGCCCAATCTCGAATTTCGAGATAAATATCTGTAGAATATGCCTTCCTGGTGTTGTTGAAAGACATGGCACAGTTTGCATAGCTGTCAGCACGTGAAGACTCAATCAATATGCCCAAGATCAGTACGATTCGTGAAGTATCGTATGACTGCCTCCCAAGTTTGACAGGCAATAGAAACATCGATTTTATTGGAATTAAACTAATATCCCCCCGGGACTGCTGCAATTAATCCGCGTGCTGTGGTGAAATTGTGGCCATTAAATACATTTCCTACTATCGAAACTGCTCCGACCTACAAATTTCAGATAAAGTCACGTGTTTCAGAGTCGCTGAACATGGACCAGCATGCCAGCGGAATCCACGGCCTTCTGGCATCCTCCTTGAGTGTATTGAAATCGGCGAAAAAACGCGAGACCGCGGAGACAATGTGAAACAAATCGGCATTCAAACGATACTTGGAAATGCAGCATTATTAAACTTCTCAGAAATCGCTCCCGAACAAGATCAAGGATAGTGTCGGCAAACTAAATTGTTTCATTTAGTTTTATGGCCTTTCGAGTTTCATTTGGAGGAACTGAAACAACTGATAAGTTCGCTGGAATTCAAGACATCAATCACTGGACAACAAATTTTCACACCAGAAAGGCTAGAACACTCTAACGAGACCTTCTGTCGTTGGTTTGTCCTCGGCAATGCTTATCAAAATTCCTTCAACCACATTTCGGAGCTTGATAAAAAAAAACCGTTCGGAATCAGCACTTTGTTGATTTAGTGTGATTATGTTCACATATGCCTGAAAAGGTATTCCGAATTTGATTGAATATCTTTGCATCGGTCATTTATTTCCTATTCGATAAAATTCTGACAGTTCCGACGGTAAGAGAAATGTTTTTTACGCATGCCCGAAAAAAAGATAAAATACATCGAAGAAAAATGAAAAGCGTTTGGAATGCGTATAGCAAGTAAGTTATGAAAGTCGGATAGAAGCGTTGGTTGGGTCAGCTAGTCGTGATTTCAGCGACATCCTAACCTAATTCGCGGTTTCCTGCTACACACCGACACATGAAAAACATGAAGCACACGAAAATCGATTTGTTGTCCATGTAAGCGGACGGGTTTGCTCATCAGTTTGGATTTGAACTCCTCATCCGCGACTTTGTGCGGAGTGATAAATTCAGGTCCACGCCAGAGGTGAAAGCCAAACAATAAATAGGTGATCTGTCAGCCTTGAATTTTACTAGCATGAAAAACGTGGCTGTCAAGCTATTGTTGTCTGAAGGACAAAATTATTCTCAAGGAGTCCTGATGTATCGCTTTCGATGCTGGCGGAACTACTAAAATTCACATGTTTCCCTAAAATCATAATATTGTCTTATCTGGTTTTACGTAGAATGTAACCCAGATCCTAATGCAAATCGTATTTGATTACTCCTATGCGACGGTCCGTGGATAAACGGGTCAAGACAGCAAGCAGATGAGTTCACCAGACACTAGTTAGTCATCTGGTAAACATAGACACTAGTTTAACCAAAAACTACAGTTCAATTGACCTCTTTGGGAAATCTGATCGGGAAGAGTGAAAACAAATTTATTGAGACAGGTTATTCAAGAGGAAATACAGGGGTTTTTTATGCCAGATGCACGGTTTTGAGCACATGGGGTGGGTGTTGTTATTTTGTGCGCATCAACGTTAGCACATCTAGCATGATTTGCTAAAAGGAACTTCGAAAATAGAGAGAACGACGGCGTTTGATCGGGTGTTGTGGTGTGTGGAAGACTATTCAATTTCGTCCTCATTTATCCGTGATTTGTGGAAGACAGTACTCTTATCTGCCAACAGCAGAGTCATATAAAGCATATCAAGAAGTGCGTCATTTCGGTTTGGAATGAAGTAGACCGAGAACGAGATTTATTAGTATTGGAGTTCAAAATAGACAGTGAATTAATTGTGAATGATATAATGGTAATGAATTGTTGGAAGAATGACTTCTGATATGGGTAACACAGATCCCATTCCGTTTTTCAGCTTCAGCGGATTGGGAATATAGCAGTCGCACATTTTCCGCTACTTAGCTTTTGTCATTCCGTGAGTCCAGCTGACCGGGTTCCATAGCGTTTGCGAATTCCTACGTCAATGGTTCCGTAACCGCTTTGACGAATCAATTTGATATCTAGCTTATACTACTGTCAGCAGTCAAACTTAGTTTTGTTTTTAATTCTGCTGTCGAGGGACGCCGTTGATTAACTTATAGAGCGGGTTTCTGTCTCCTCTCGGACGTGACTACTCGCGAGTAGGCCGCTGTGTTTGTTTAAGAAAATCGGCCCGTCAAATTTTTCAAGTATTTGTAGTGAGGAAAGTAATTTCACGCAAGGATAACAGCTTTAAATTATAAAAAATACAGCAGGAAATGGCACAACAGCTAACAACAGATTTATGCCTTTTGAGGTCTTGGGAACAAACCCCGATAATAAAAAAATGCTATGAAAAATCTTGACATTTTTCGCATTTGAACGTCGACGCATGAACCGCGATCGAACAGGTGATTCTTCCGCCCAAAGGGTAGATACTGCTACCATAAAACTGTGGCTTCCATAGGCTTAAAATTCTGTCAGATTCATTATTCATTCACAAGGCAAGTTCCAACATCAAAGAGCCAGAAGTTCTTTGTAAGTCAATGTCAGTTGTCATGATAGCAAAGCAGACAGAGAAATTGGCATGCACCAACCCAAAGTAGGTATTACGTCAGATGCCCGCACTTGGCTTTTCATCTGCATTTAGAAATTGGCCACGACTGACCTTTGGTTGTAATCGACACATTCGGTAGCCATGTGAAGAAATAAATAAGCAGATTGAGTAGTCCGGTTTTGCGTCCCAGTTGGCTGGGAACCAGATGCTGATCGATCGCCACTTACCCTGTCATTACCCAGACTCTTTCAGTTACTGTAGCCACTAACGCATCACTGTTGTGTTCCCCGTTTCACCTACTAATTGTTTTGTCATTGCCTAATGAAATTTGGAACGAACGAATGAATGCCGAAACATACTGTGAATTAGGATGAATTTTTACAGATTAGGACTTTTCTGTATTCTACACAAACTACTTCCAACGTTCACTTGATAGGGTTTCGTAAACCTTAAAACCAGAAGCCTAACTCGTTGCACCGCGGCTAAGTTGGCCGACTAGGTTTTCATGTCTTTTGATCATGCTCTAAACTTATCATCTAAACTCATCTCGCAAACACTAAACTTCTGCACAGAAGCAATCAGTTTGCGACAGTTTTTGGTGCATCCCAACTACCACAACGGATTAAGATTTGGAGCATGCTCTAAGTACTGAGCTCCGGGTTCCGATATTCTCTCTACAAATGATCTCGCATGCACCAACGGCCAACTATTTTCTCCTCAAACTGACAGATCACATCTCACCGGCTTGGTGAGTTGCGCTTTGGCAATTACAGCCTCCGGATGATGCGTGGTATCATTTGTGTGTTTTTATATTTCTAACCAAGCGAAAAGAATTCGGTAATCGTAGTTGAAATGGGGACTTTTTAAACTAGAAAACATATTGCTTCTTTCTTTTGGCCTTTTTTTTGTTAATCTAACAACGGAAGTCACTTAAGCTCCCCCACTGACTGGAAGCTCCTTTGGGCCATCAAGCGATGCTGTCAGTAACGAGATAAAGTCGCAAAAGTAATTATTTGGGATGTGACATCAGTAGTTAGCTCATCGATAAGAAGACTTAGATGCATTGCGCATATGTTTTATCTGCGTTAGGAATCGCCTAGAATACAAATCCCATGGGCTGCATCAAAGGTTCTCGAACCAAGATGAACGATCTTAGGTCAAATGCCCTAAGCTTGAGATCAAATTACGTTAAATCAGATTTCGTTTGGAAATCCAGGTCTGTCATCGGTATTTACATTTCCCACGACTGCTAGAAGCTTGTGTCTGCATTCAACCTTCGTGGTTACCCACGACAGACAGGGAATAATTTTAAGTATTTTCTCAGGAAAGTGCTTCGCATAAGGATAGATGGAAGCACACGACCGCCTTCGCGGTTGTTGCCGCTCTTCAGGTATGCGCACCCTGTATTATTCTGTCCAGCCATCTCTATACTAGCACGTTCCTTTCTTAGTTTCTCATTAGAATCTAACTTGAATCGTTAGGAACGTGAATGGATGATAAGTCTATTTGAGAATCACATGGTGATTCGTCAAGTCATGTGCTTCCGGAGGAATTTCGTTCATCCATCCTTATGCGAAACATACTACTGAGAAGAAAAAACCAATAGATTCGGGCCTTGTGTTCCCCTTCTGAAGGTTAGCCTTGCTTGACCGACGAAAATCCCCTACGAATCATCACGTGATTATCAAATAAACCTATCCTCCATTCACACTGGTAACTATTCAAATGGGATTCTAGTGATAATTTTAATTACATCGGGAGCCTGGCGGCAACTAGTGGTGCTATGGGAAGAAAAAGCCACAGTGTGAATTATGACTGCTAGAGAAGCCTTCGCGAGTCTACATCACCGGGGGCAGTGACACGAAATCCTACATTTCGTCTGGGGAAGGATGGAAAGTACCATGGTTCGGAGTGTTATTCCTCGCTGCTGTATTAAACAATCTCGGCTATTGCCTTTATTCAGCCGCTAGTTTGTCCGACAAAATATTCCATCCTATTGAAAATATCAAGTGAGCAGTGACAGGATGTTTGTTCGTGTGTTGGAAACAGACAGTTGCACTTTGACCATGGTATTCTCTCCACGCCGAATTCGGTGGGTTGAACACAGTTTGTCTGGGCCTACTCTCCACCTGCATTTGTCTCTTTTACAAGAACTAGGCAAAATTGGAAGAAGCCACGAGGTGGCCAAGCTATGATGCGGAGCAGAAGTAGGAAGAATCCGACATCAATTTGGGCAACGGTTTGTGCGTTCTGCTTTCCCGGTTTGAATCCAGTGATGAAGGTTGTCCCTGGGTGGAGACCGTGAAATAAATGACCAATAATAGGAGTCACTCGTGCGCGAACTGTTTGTGGCACTTCGATTAAACCACCAAATCTTAAAGGTGGCTCAAATGCGGTGGAAAAAAAACAATAGGATGTGTACCTTTCTTGTTCTTCCTGCTAGTTGGTTTCCCGTTATTTATTGGCTTCTATGGAATATTGTGATTTATCTAGCCTTAGCACCAAGCTGGTTTGTAGAATTGTATATATATATATATATATGCTTATGTATGCATTTTGTAGAGAGATGCAGAGTAGCAGCTCAACACACCACAACAGTCATGTGATTTGCCGATTCATTCTGCCTTCCCTTACCACGCTTAATGGTAGTCATTTGAAGTCAGAATCATACAGTCTTTGCGTCTCGAATATCCGTAAATTCTTTCCAGAGCAACACTTTTGGAACTAGTCAAGTTCAGTGTTTGAATCGTTTTTCACTTCTGATTAACCAGAAACGGTCAGTAAGTGGTTACCTTAATTTCTGTCGCTAAACAGGTTACGGCTGAGTTCTCTCATTCGACAGCTAGTACCGATGCTCTATTGGCCGCCCACGTAGATTTTGTTGTGAAGATACTGGGCCAAAACGTTGAGCAGCAAATGATATTGAGTTTCCCTGTATTTCTAAACCGAAAGGTACTTCTGAACATGTGATTTGGTTGGAGTTCACGCGCTCCCATTGCGAGTGATTCGTACACGGACAAATACTTGAGACTCTTGCGTTTCTATTGGTAACTGTATGTTACAGAATTATGAAAGAGTTAAATGGGAACACTAGTGACCACTCGTGAGATGGGATGTGGAAGGATAACCTTTGCCTCATATCAGTAATCTGATGCACCGATTTGATTTGTTGATCCCTCTTTTCAGTACCCATTAGTTGTCAACATCACGACTTTTACATCGTCCACTCTGAGGTGATTGTAGTTTCTTTGTGCGAGGACCGTAAAATGTAAATCGACTATCTTTAGGTAAGTACCAAAAGTATACAGACGGCTAGGTATTATCGGTCAACTCTAAAGGTTTGTGAGATCTCCCATTGGTTTTCTTTATTGGGATTGGTTACCATCACTGTGGTTATTTATTTCGCTTTAGTGAAAATGATGACAGCAGCCAGATACCAACGTTCTTCAGACTAGAAATCAAGTAGCTCGCTTTTAAAGAACAAACACCTGCTTAAGATATTGTAATTCTAAATTTTTGATTCCAACACTCAAAACCTATTCAGTAAAACATGAGAACGACATTGTTCTTTTGTTCTTTTAATCCTGGCCTATGATCCTTCAAAACGTATTGACATTTTTTGTACAATTGCGAAATTAATGTGAACGAAAAACGGGCTGAATACGATTCTACGGTGCTGGCAGTGTCATTTTTATGAAATCCCGGGTTTTTAGATGAGTGTCTGACAGTTTGGACCCACCCAGAGCGATTATGCCAAAACGAGGGATTGGATTGATGGCCGATTGATTTTTCATTATTGTGTTGGTTTGAAAACACGACGCTAATTAATTGAATAACTAATTAATTAATTGAAATCGGAAATCTACTTACACACTGTGCATCCGAAGCCGACGCCACGAGCCGTAATTGAACAGGTGACCTTCAGCCTGCCGGGCAGATGTTCTATTTCTGATCCACCGCGGACGAGGATCTCGGACGTAAATTACTTAAATGAAGGTTCAGCGTTGCGCGAATCACTTTTCCAGAGAGACATAGCAACTAACCTGGTTTTACTCACTATATATGCCTTTTCGGCCACTTCCCAATGGGAGCGAACAGCACAACAGCGCAGGGTACAAAGGACGCCTTAGGTAATCTTCATTTGTTTTGAGGAGGGACTCTAAGAGCCACGAGCACATGAAAGCTCAGGGGTAAAGCATTTCCCAGGCAGGTCGGAGGTCGGCGGTTCGATTTCCGCTCGTGGCGTTGACCTTTGGACACAATGCGTAAGTGGATTTCCTATTCTACATAACATCTGGCTGCTTGTACCACCTCTGAAGGTTATTTTCTTTAAGTCACTCCAAATTCAAAGGGGAAATTAGCTGCACACATTTGCTCCACTCGCCGGGATTTGCTATGCACCTTTTCCTTCAATCGCTTGATCCATATCAGGTAAAGCCTAGTGGCACGTTCTTATCCGTACGCACGATCTAGGGTGATTTTCGCAACCGCGAATTTGACTAAGCCCGCCGTCGCACGGCCACATGAAACCGACTTGGGCGACCAATCGCATAGGGAGTCAACCGACCAATCATGTGAGGAACAAGCGAACCAATCAGCGATAGGCTCACGCAAACGGTCCTTTTGTTCATTAACACCGGACTGGACAAATGGCACGCTTAATTGGTTACGCGCTCACAATCGCCTAGACCTGGCAATGGTGACGTTGGCGCTCTCGTGATTTTGCCCTTTAACGACTGTGGCAATCTCCTGCAATGCGGCGCACTGAATAATGGGACTTTGTCTGAACGGAAATATCACTAAATACGCACATATCGAAGCCTTGTCACACAGTTCAACATTGTCGGACGAAAGATTAGACTGAGCTGCATTGAGACTTTGTGGTCTCACCTTTGACGGAAAACGAATCCCGCTTTCTAAAAGTGTATTATGCATCATGAAGATGGAATTTATTTTTGCTTTGCGTTTCATTATCCTACTGTTCGCTGCACACACGTCACAAAGTTCAGGTAAGTCTGTTGTTCTACCGAAACGGGGTTTACTTCCAAGACTGTTTTCTGTACTAAGTCAGAATCTTGCCCCGTGTACGGGGAAATGCATTTACATCGCTTCTTCCCAATAAAACCACGAGACTTTCTTACAGAATCACTTTCAGGTGTGGATTATCGGTTAAGTTGCCTTATCAAAGAACCACTTCCTTTTTACAAATTAGCGCGTGTTCCCACCAGCTGAAGGTTAACGAGGCTGCTCACTGTTTTGCTGCACTATGGTAGATGGTTTTAACTCCATTTCTTGAAATCTCCGAGCCATTAGTGACAATCACGTATCTTTAGGTCAGCTTTACTTTCTGTCTTCATAAATTATCGGTATGAGCCAGCCCTCAGATAATTAATATCACCCTTGTGTGTTCTGGTTTCAGTATCTGCATGGCACTCTACTCACATAGTCCAACTGGACAAATCAGGAAAAAGTATTTGTAATTCACTGCACATAGGCGGGCTCTTCCAGAATTCTAATCAAAGTCATATTTTAGTGGCTCGCGGTACTCTTCCGCTAACCGGCTTCAGTTTAGAAATAAATGAAATCAACGCTGTAGTATCGAAACTAACGAATGGGATGAATGAAAACAGTGGCATCCAAGAGAAGGAAAAGAATTCAAAGTTACTCAAGTCATGGGCTGCCTTGTCTAGTCTTGTTACTTTCGTCTTCGGTCCTAGGACAAATCGATCTTGTGGACAGACCTCCAGTGATTCTAAATACTGGTGTTTAGTTGTAGTTCAGGTTGACCGTTTCCGAGGTCTAGGAACCATGCAATCTACCTAGCGTATTTTATTCGTTCTCCGTTTAAGATATACATACCATTGGTTTGCATGTATATATGCTACACAAATTTATCTACAGGTCACGTGTTACTCGAACCACGGCAAACGAGGTTGATAGTAATGCAGGTGCAAAAGGGAAAAGGTACAGGAACACCGTTGAGTTCATCACGGATGCCTGCTGTCTCATTCTTTACCACTTTAGTGGGAACAACTCCGGCACGAGATAATACTGGTTAAAACTTCCTCAATAGACGCTGTCTGAGACGTACGGTCAGTTTGGAGCATTTCGAGAGGCATTTCGGGCGTGTAGCCAACTTCGGGTCTAAGACACCTACTTCTGTCTATGCTGAGACATATTAGATTATACATCAATCGATGTCCACCACCTATCTTTTGGGAGATGGCTGTTCATTATAGGAAAACGCATGTAGAAAAGATTTAGCTATGAGGTTGGCTGATGTTCCCCGAAGTAATCTCGACATATTTGCGCTCAACTGGTGCGTCAGAATCCAACATTGATAAGAACAGAATTAAGTAAACTAAATCACCATCTATAAATGACTTAATCTGGGTCCATAGTCATTCGAGCATCTACGCTTATATCTAAGAAACTGTTGAACCTCTCATTGTAGTTGATGCACCCTTGTGTCGGTAACTAATTCGTGCAAATAGGTCCTTACCGTTGATGTTTTCAAGCCTCGGTTCACTTCCCTTCCGCATTCCCAAATTCGCTGTCACGTTTTTGTCTTAGTTAAGGTTCCGCAGTCTAAATACAAACTTTTAAGAGATATTAGACCGTGCTTCAGTAAGAGCATTATTTATTCGCCACGTACATTGAAGTGAACGCACTGTGATTCCCCTCGAAACACTGGCTGACTGCATGATGCTGGTGAATCCTAAAACAGATCGATCAAAAATTGGTTACCTCATTTACCTTAAAACGCTTACGCATGAGGGAAAGCGCTATGGTCTCAAAATTCTGCGAAACTGAAATGGAGGTCTGTTTAGAAAAGTAACTCTCTACTGTCACACATTCACCCCTGAGTTGACATCGCTAGAGGACGCAGGTTTTGATGCTTTTTTCTGCAACCTTGATTCTTTTCTTTGAACGACACAAATTTCTTAGTCACTGGCCGGATGAGGAACACACATCTGTTCATTTCCCCTGTCCCTTGGATTACGGATTGCCACTGTTGTTTCCTGCTCCCCGCATCAGTGATTTTCACGTCATGCCCTCCTCCAAGTTTGTCAAAGAAGATCGTTTTGAGGTAACGTTAATACAGAGTTACTAGCTGTGAATGAACCAATCTCGACATAATGGGGTCCGGGCCTGTAATAGCTACGGTCATACAATCCCCTATGCACGAGTGACTCATTCGTCAAAGAGACAGTTCCTTCGAAATGAAGGGTATGTATATGGATATGAGAGAAAAAATTTCCAGAAAATACAATGTGGACCTTATGATTGTTTTCGTTCGGTGATTTCCGGTCTGATCGTACCTAGACAAGCATACTCCGTTGTTCGTCTTTTCATTCCAAATTCATATGTCACCATTGGATGCTTTTCTTCGATGAATCGACTCAAAAATTTCAGATAGGAATGACTGAACAGCAGAATAATGGATACTCATACTGATGAGCGTCATTCGCCACGAAATTTGACAATCCAAATTAGTGTGGCAATTCTGTTTGTATTTGATTGTCTGTTTTGGTTGCATCCCTGACGATGTCGATGTTTGGTATACATATATATATATATATATACATATATATATATATAAACCAGAATCATTGTCGGTCTCCGTAGCCAACCAGGAACTCGACTGTATGGGATGTCCGAGTACTGCAGATATCCGGGTTTGATCGATCGTGTTCAGGTGATCACATCATGGTGAGTAAGCATGAATGTCGCACATTCGACCATTCTTATCCTCAAGCAGTTCACCGTCCAACGATTTTCAGTTAACCGTAGCCCTGTTTGTTAAAACCATTTGCTGTGTCGCTCCAATTTTTAATGACTTTGGAAGAGACATACCCTACAGCTACTAAAGTCTATCGCACGGTGAGGTCGGCAACCGCGATCTTGAAACCTGAAGTGACACAGAACCATCTGAGTCCCAACGGCTCAGGTGTGGTAGGATGACACGGAATTGTCGTCCACCATCGAATAGATCTGAAGATCTGAGAATATGAACCACTAGCTTTTGTGAGATGATCCATGCTTAATTCACGTGACCATCGCCGGTCCATAAAGTGAATCAATCGTATCGGTAAAGGAAAAATAACCTACTAGAGGTTATTCTTGCTTTCTTGTTACGATAGCTAATTCGATGAGGTTAACTCTACCTTTTTTGTGCCACTTTCAGTGGTTTGATATTCCGATTTTTCTGACTTACGTTTCATCTATTGATACCATCTAATCCAAAAATGTCATCTATCTTGATTCCCGTTTGATCACACAACAGCCAATGCGTTTGCATCCCATTATTAGCTTTTGTGTGTTAGTTCATCTCTTCCCAGTACTCATAAACTTTTATGGTTTTGCACAACCAATACACTTCCCAACAGTATAGGTCACATCGAAATTTATGAACCGCGCAGCATGCAACCATAACATCGATTATTCGTTTGCTGGTTGACAAATGGTCGACGGGACCAAAAGGGGTTGAACACGATTGTTTGGTGTCTGTATCACCAAAACCACACTGGAAAAATTGTCAGAGAATAGTTTGTATACTTTGAAAAAAAACAATTGTTCATTGTGAAATTCAGACAGACGTCTTTAGGAGGTAGTGCACGCGCCGGCTTTCTAACTGTGTCATAATCGTTATGCACTGGTGCCAACACTGGTCGCTCTTCCGTTTCATTGGTTTCGATGATTCATCCGATTGATAAGAAGGAATTTTTCCTATGTTACGAAATAAATCCTGCCAGAATTTCAACACAGATCTCTCGTTCTCAATAAAAGCAAAGTAGATGTTTTAAAATCTTCCCATCGTGGACACGATGTGGTTGAATTAAGGCTAATAGTAACCCCGGTGAGTTGACGGCGACACCGGGTACGCCTATTTCCACGGCACCACATACACAAGAACACACACACACACTACCACGCGCACAGTGTCGCTCAGTTTTTGCTGTCACTTTGATACCGTACTGTGCTCCGTTTCTTCCCTCCCCATTTCTCGACTCCATTCATCCATTTTTAAAACTCATTGCAATTTTCCCGTTCTGGTACTTTCGGGCGTTGGATATTTGAACCCCGGATTCCGTAGTCGGATACATTGACTCACACGGTTACCTAAAATCTGGTGCAGTCGGTCAGAGAGAAATCGCTTTGAAGCGGCCGCCTGGTGGGAGGACCGTGTTTATTCTTCTTCGTTGATGGCTGATAGAGCCAAACGGAGACCTATCCAGTGTGCACACATACGTACAAGCGTACCTATTCTCCATCTCTTCACCTGTCACATTTTAGGTCTGGTCACCAGCTTTTCCGGTGGGGATAAACGGTTCCCGCTGTGAAATTCGCGATACTCGTTATTAGTCTGTCAGACTGGCTGTGTGGATAATCAGTTCGACAACTAGCTTGATACCAAAAGTAAGTTCTTGTAATATGCCGTTTGCAGTTTTCCGCATGTGTGCAATATCACAGAAAAGATCGAACAACCCCCGTCAACACGGTGTTTGAGTGGAGTGATTCAATTCCTCTACAAAGGATTCATCATCAGTTCCGTCAACTAATCAAATGCTCACCGATTCGACAATTTTGATAGCTTGTAGTAGCAGGAAATTTGATGTGAATGATTCGTCAAACAGTACGAACACCTAACTTGGCTTGTGAATCATCCTTATTAGAACCCATCTCTGTTGCACATGCATCGCACAGGTTCTGGGACTCCAGCCTAGAATGAACGATTTTGAATCTAACGCCTTAGCACTTACTTCGTCACCTTCGAGTCGTTCATCTAGTTTATTTAAAAGTTTGTTGTCTGCAGAATTCAGTGACGAGTACGGGCACCATATTGTGCAGTGCTAACATTCCATAAGCCGTTGAGAATCAGCTCGGCTAACGTAATGGCTAAGGAGTTCGACTCAAAATCATTCGTACCCCGGTTCGCGACCCAGTTCGAACGCGATGGATATGCATTGATGATGATTTCTAACAAGGACGAAACAGCTGTACAATGATGCTTCCATGATTTTCAATGGCAGGTTTGATACTGACATTGTATGACAAATCATTTGGGTATTTCGTTAGCATTGGGACTCCGCATCAGTGTACAAACCCATCTTGTTTCAACCAAGGCTCAAACTTCGGACTGAATGGGTGACTATATCAATAAATGCTACTCGAACATAGTAATGAGGGATCAACCTAACTTTAGCCGATTCGATACTGATATCAACAAAATTTCCATGGAGATTTGTCAACCCACACGTTAGATGAATTCTTCATAGAAGGCTCACGTTTATGGAAAAATCTATTACAAATGAAAAACATGCTTTTTTCTAACGATCTATCTGATCTATTTTAAGTTCTTTATGCCCCTGTGATAAGAGAGTCAGTCGGCTTTCTCGCTTTCGTCTAGCAGGAACGAAAATTTCTATTCTCCCGTGAGAATAGGAACATGCATACATCTCAACGAGGGTTTACTATCACATTTGAATCGTAAACATTAACAAACGTGTTCATATTGAAGCAAACTTTCTGTTGACTTTCGTTTGTTACTACTAATTCAACCGGTCACTTGCCGAAAAATAACATGGCTAACATTCGGACTGAACTTAACGATATGATCAATCCGACTGTTCGATTCTCAGTTGCAAGCGCTGTATTTAATCACCAATGATTATGTTTCTCCGCGAAGTTGATCCATCAATCTCGTCTAGAAATCCATTTTAGACAGTCAGTGTATTTGGTGAGATACTTTGGTTGGTAGATGGCAACACACTGCCACTCAATTAGTTTCCACACCTGATCTAGTGACGAGAACTTTTACAGTTCGGTTGCATTCCAAGGTCATAGGATCCTCCCCTGAGTAGTAGGCCTTAATGGTTGTGAAGAATGCTATTTTCACTATATTGATGCTTCAATCGTGTGACAAAAAATCTGTCAGCCAAATGCTACCATTGTTTGGCCTCTGGATTTCGTTTTTGGGATCTTCTCGTCGATGCTCATTCGGGAATTCATCGACTCTGATAAAGTTTGAAGTCACACTTCAGCTCTTTTTTTAATCTGTCAACAAGTAAACATAGAGCAAAATGAACGCAGCTGTCGTGCCATGTATGTATACAATCATCCTGGCTTATAAATAGTTGCTCTGAGTTGCCGTGAGGTCATGAAACCGAGTGACCATTACGTTGAAACAAGATACCAATTAGGAAGACGGAGCTGAAATAGCCATTTTGGTTCAGACTACAAAGTAGCCCAAGTGATGGGAATTGCAACACTTGAAAATTTGTTTAGACACCATCGGTATTATCTTGCATGTGTAATATCATGCGTCTAGGTACGATGGGTTGGTAACCAATGCAATCTTTATACAAACTACCCGTACGTTCTATAGTGTGACCCCGTAATTCAGTTGATGTAAGTTGGAACTCGTAAGTATCAAAAACTTTTTCCATTTGCTCTAAATCAGTGATATCCTTTTTGCTGATCTCAAAACACACACGTTCTCGAACACGTAAGTTTTAGATGCTAGCTCTGCACGAGAATCCGAAACTCACCCAGTGCTTCTGATCACCTAGTCAAATCTCCTATTAGGAAAACCGCTAAAAACAACCGCAGTATGGGTTTTGGAAAGAATTACAAATTTCGAAGCACTTAACCTCTCCACATCCTTGGTCATGGACGTAGAAATAGGTGCTGGAATGGAATGGCGTTCTCGGTGGTCAAACCTCTTATAGCTACCTCTGACTGTGATTCGTTTTCCAGTTAATTAGAGCCGGTTTAGTCGCTGATAGATATCGAGCATTAAGAATACAGACCAATCTACGATTCCGAATGTCATTGTTTTCATTATCACAGTTCACTTAGATTACCGCTGTCATCCTCCATTTCTGAATCTGACGTTTCTCGGCCAGGAATATTCCTCATGCCAGCCTCTCTCTCGTTCTCTCTGCGACTGAGCTCTTTCGATTGTTTCCGCGTTTACTACATTGTGGATTGTACTGTAAAGCGATTGAGGATTTTTTTCTTAGTCCACATCTATCTTCCTCGGATGTGTTCATGCGTAAAGATTCGTGCAAATCTTCGCTCAGCGATGGTACAATTAATTTCCGGGATCGTGGTAACGGTTTGGGATTTAGTGTAAACTGGACCAGTAAAGCGATATCACTTCCGCTCTGTGAGACAACACAATGGACTACACACAAACGGACTAATTCCCCCCATACGGTCACACCTAGCACACACGATCGAATCGACCCAGCGGTGCACGATTGGGAACATCTGAGATAACTTTAAGATTCTCACTTTAGCAACAGTTTTTACTGCTCATATGCGACCAGAATCCGGTTCGTGGTATCTTTGATCGGCGCAGCATAACGATCTTTTAGATGTATGAATATGATTGCATCAAATATGTTCTTACTTTCTCAATTAGCGGACTTGCTCGCCAATACAGTATCTATTGTGGTTGGTTAGTTACTTTTTCATTATGAGAACTGGTAAGCACTGTGGTTAGTGACTAAGGTTATCATGTTGTACGCCTGTTTTTGGGAATACCGAGCAGGGAAATACAGCAACGTCGATAAGAAAATTGAGCACATATGTAGTTACATGATGAACCGTTTGTTATTTGCCGTGGAGTATTTTTGGTTACCATTCTACTTGGATCAGTAAAAGTGCAGTTGGTTTGAGGAGCAACCTAAGAGGCTTGAAATACATCACGTGAGAAGGGCCATTGGCTTCGGATATACGTTTCATGATTTCCAAGAGGGCTTATCACAGCGGTTGAACGTCGTCGATACTCCCGTCGCGTTGATTCGCCATAACCTCCGCTGGAGAGGAGATTCAGGCCAAGCGATAGGAGTGGGAAATCAGGTTACACATGAAACTGGGTAAACGAACAGGGATGCAATGGGCCTGGAACGATCTGAGACAACGCGTGGATGGCGTTGGGAAACGAGGTCCAGATACCCCACGGAGTTGTTTCCGTGTGTCTGTTCAAAATGGCTTGCTTTCTGTATTTTAAGGTGCAATTAAAATTCACGAATTTGGCCTAGACTGAGAGAGATATATATTAAGTATTAAGTACCTGTGAAGTGTCGGAGTGTCGCACGAAATTACTAATTTTGGTTGGGCTCAATAGTGCGTACGGGGTTCTCCTTGGCGGACCAGTCTTTTGGAGCGGTGTCTAGCCTCCCACACTGATCATGATGTCGATAGTGGACTCCAAGTTCGGATAACAAAACAATACATAATGACTGGCTGGCTGTAGGAATGCCCAGTTAGAGAAAAGCATGCAATAGCCCAAATTAACTGTGGATGACAAATTGGAGATTCGATGAGTGAAAACTGAATTTACCGGATATTGGTATACATTTTTGTAGTTGTTCGTTTGTTAGCTTATCTAAGTCAACAAGTGTCGACGGATTTCCAACACTTAATGAAATCAATGTGACCACAAAGTTTTTATGACATGAAGAGGGCTGTTACTGGGCTAGTTGTTTTGTCCAAGAGTATACGAACGTATCTACGAACCCCGGTGTCCATCGCACTCTAATTTAGTTTGCATTCAGCTACGGGTTGTTAATCCTACTTACGGTAGCTGCGAGACTAATGAAGTTTAGCCTATCACATTAGATCTAAGAAGTTCCAGGTGAGCTTTTTATCGGTAAACGCAACTAAAAATTCGAAGTGTCTCATTGTTGAATTAAATGATGCTATTAGTGATACGTATTTACATTTACCGAGGGGTTGAGCAATGTTTGTTTACGCCCGTGTTCTGCTTCGCGATAACAGGCTGTCTTCCGCCACTAATGCCCACTTGGGCCGAATCGATCGGTGTATTATGTACTTTTCTGCATCATCCCATTCGTTCATTTACTTTCCTGACACGAACACAAATGTTATCAGGGGCATTTATGTGTGCACACACACACACACACAAAGGTGGACATTTGCACTCGATGAGAAACCATATGGATCGTTTTTTTATCATTCTCGAGTGCGGTGTTCTCTCTTAGATACCGATCTAGTCTGTGATGAGTGAATACGAGGTGAAAAGAAACGCGTACGAGATGAGATGAGATGAAATTCGACAACCAGGAGATCGAAGTGAATCGAATCCTGATGAAATTGAACTTTAATACTATCGTCTAGTAATCCGGTTGATTATGAAGAAATTTTTCCAAGTCATATCTTTACCGCTGTGCTTTACGACATCTTGAATACCGTAGGATCATTTCTTTATTAATTCAGACTACTTTTATTTTCATAAAAAATCTGGCTACTATTATTCACATGTTGCATACCTGTTTGCTTTCAACGTCTTGAAAAAAAAAACACCCCGTTGTTTGTCAGCAACGGAATTTTTTTCTGTTGACTATTAGAGGACAATTTTGTGAGTCATTATTTGGATAGAATTGATATCCCCGTCATTCTCCCATCCTAGTTTCGTTCACCTTTGAAGAAAACACGCAAGCCGGACACAATGCAGATAAAATTATGTGACTGTCGGAACGGTTGAGGTGAAACGGAAGAGAATTTTGCGACAACTGTTTGTCCAATTACCACGACGACTTGGTGATTCGGGTTGCCTAAAAACCTGTTTGATTAATCGTTTGATGAATTCAACAGTCTGGTCCACTAGCCGCCAACCTTTCCGCAGGTTATTGTGGGAAAACTACCTGTGTATGATTTTCTTTTTCTTAAATTTTACGGTTGAGCGTACAAGAAGTCGAAGGCCAATCAATTCCGGTCAGCTTGTGTGTGTGTGTGTGTGTGTGTGTGTGTGTGCGCGTTTGAAGGTCTGCTGCAATAGTAAATGTGTGGTCAGTGTTTGTTGCATTCCAAACAGGAAGTTCCATTGCTTTCGATGACGTCGGGTATACCTCGCTCTTATGTTCTGTATGAACGTTGCCAAGACTTTTCCTCTATGTCAATTCGTCATTGGCTGGACAAAAACAGGGAAAAGATAAAACCAACAGAATAAAGCCTAACGACTCCGCTCTCCTGTCATATACTCGCATTTCAGATAGTTCAGTATGGGTAATTCATATCCAAGGTCTAGCAGCATCGCGTTTGAAGGCTACTGCTCGTGACGCATCTTTTGGAGGGGCACCGATAACAAGAAATTTTGTGTTCTACCACTGTCTATGAGTTGGTAGAAATGTGCGCTATATTGTGAGATCAGTTTTAACTTTATATATTTGATTGCGCCATCTTATATGATATGACAAAAGGCTTCATGTTGTTCGTGTCTCAGTATAGCCCAAATGACTGGTACAATTTGAGACAGCTGATAAATCGATTCAGCTGTGCCGATCAATACGTGGCATGTACATTGTGCGCATGTCACTGCACACAAAGAAATGAAGGTGATAAGCCCTAGTCGATTGTTATTCATGTTTTTTTTCCGAAGGCAACCATAGAATGGTCATCCGGTCGATATGTTTCATTTGAAGTTGACACAGCAGAAGTTTGATTATCAGGGACCGAAATAGAATGAAAATATGAACAACAAACTACTGCGAAAAGGATTTATGTACTGCTTTTGAAAAATTCAGAGACAGTCAAATTTTCAGTCGGATTTGCCCATAGGAAAATGTGACAACAGGCCACTCTTACGAAACTGATCACCAAAGTAATGGTAAATTAGTGGAGGAACTCAGGTATCAGTTAACCTCGCAATTGTATTCAAAAACAGTCAATTCGAACAGCAGAATATCGATAACGACTGTTGTACTTCAGTGGAACCGAAACGTCTCTTTTGCATTTCATCCCTTTTTCTGCATACTCGAAGCGTTACTGTGTTAAAATGGGCTCATCCGATAGCTTCTACGACCTACTGTACCGAGATAGGGACCGATCCTGAGATTCGAAGTAGCATGGGACAACAGGAAGTCCCAACGGGTCAAGTGTGCTAACGGACCGGGGGATGCTATTGCTATCTAAGATTTCCCTATTCTAAGTCGAATGTGGGTTCCAGTTGAGCAGAATAACCACTTGCCGTGTTATTTTGACTTTTGCGTTTGCATAGCAATATCCGAAGCTCACGAGTGAGTGAATATTGAAATTACAAACGTACCATTGCAAAGTTTAAAATCCACGGAAGATTGACTGTGGCTTTTCAGATAAAATTTGAATATTACGTTGTTATACGGCAGGAGTGATGCTTTCCCATCCTTTCTGTGATACACGGCTGAAGTGGACGTTCAGATGCATTCAAATAGAAGACGTAAACATCCATTCCCGCTACTATATAATAAATACAAGTTGTAGGGAGAGCATCATCTGGTGATAATTGGAACATAGAAATTTATGCCGGAACAAGGCGCCATCCGTTTCGCATGCGGTCAACCACGCATCAGAGTAATGCGGACCACGGTAACTCTTCCTGTCAATCATTCACACAGCAAACCTCCGATGATGACACACGGTCACCGGAATCGCATTTATGTCGTCGAAAATGTGCATGGACGCTGTTTGAGTCAGCACCGCAATTTGTCGGCACTTCGTTGTCTGTTGACCTAAGCCAATCTGGAGAACGAAGGCAAACTGTCGCTAGAATATCCACTGGGCGTTATTGGTATATACATATATATATATATATATTTATATTGCCGTGATTTAATGTGTAGCCTCTGGGGTATACACGGAAACTCTTCGTTGAGGAGTCCACAGAAGAAGCTTCCATGCACGCTCCTGACGTTACAAATTAGATACTAGTGAGCCACCAATTCTGGGTTTA
Organism: Fasciolopsis buskii; assembly: GCA_008360955.1. Classification (NCBI taxonomy): domain Eukaryota; kingdom Metazoa; phylum Platyhelminthes; class Trematoda; order Plagiorchiida; family Fasciolidae; genus Fasciolopsis; species Fasciolopsis buskii. Next base: position 2,930 of record LUCM01001895.1, on the reverse strand, counting down.
CAAGTATAAGCATTTCTGGACAAGAGAGTACCGGTTACGCGTACCTACCGAGCACCAGTACCGCGAAACCGGCCGTGTGCGTCCGGGGAAGTTTTGTTCACTCAATCGAAATACTACATACAGTTTATATATATATATATGTACTTACATATGAAATTTGTGGACAGACCATATGCAGTCAGGACGACGGTAAAAGCAAAAAAACAGAATGCAGCGAATGGGAACAGAAACCAATAACCTCTAAAATAGGATCTAACTCATACCACCCCCTGTCTACTCCACCTCCAAGTCGGTAGGTTTCCATCCTTACATAAATTAGTCATTCGAACAACGTATTCATGTAATTTGATCTCATACACAAAAAAACAGATCGAACCAACGAAAACCATATCTTACCTAGTAAAAGGAATTAACGACTATCAACAAGTACATATCAGATCATGATGGTAGTCAAGTACATGCATGCTGTCTGTTTGCTTATTGCTCGTTTGCCCAGGCCAAAATCGAAGCTCGACTTATTTTGTTCTGGTCCGATGTTTTTTAATCTTACAATCTAACTTATCAGTGTCTCATAACCCATTAAGAGACGATTACTATTGCTCGTCATAAGTGCGTGATCGGATGAGACCAACCTACGGTTTGTGGAACAGAAGGAAACGGTAATTAAACTTGGGTGAATAAATCATCTAGCCACTTATTCGGCAGAAAAACTGTTCTCAAACGAAATTTTCAGGCCTTGAATAAAATTTAGATAAAATAAATGTTAATGCTTCGTGTAGGACGAACCATTTTACAAAACCGAAACGTCTGTTCGGTTTCTGTACTTTTAATCCGAAGATAAAGGGATACGTATTGTCAAATGTTCTAGCGAATAGTTCCAAAGCGGGCATGGCAGAAGTGCATTATTCCGTCGATCGAGCATTGGGGTGATCTAAGAGTATCGTTATCCTCTGAGAACCGATGGTCGAGTACTCATTTTATATGCCCTTCGGATTGTGTCTGGTAAACTCATTTGTCACAGATGTTTGAGCACACCGCGTGAGTGTGCCTCTATGATTGGCAAACCGCTTTTGGTTGATTCGCGATCGGAATTTAACATCAGACTGGCTAACTCAAGGACTGGCCGGCGCGGTGGAAATCAAAGCCTGGATGACCTATCCCGATCGGATCGTAAATCATATTCACCGTTAGGGTTCTTTATGTCTTCGACCGCTGTGCACATCCATCCATCTTGTAATCACTGCCGAGATCAGATGACTGTGCGGTGAGGGAGTTCATTGCTCGCCTCCAATCACTTGACGCTACTCAAATCGGGCACTTTATTCCATAAGCTGACTTCTGCATCCACTTCCCTCTCTCTCACACATATTCAGTGCTCTAAACATCCCTTTAACATCACGGACTCCATTCCTGCAGTCTGATCTATATTGAACTTTACTCCACGGTCTGATGCAATCGGTACCGTAACCCTGTGGTAACAAACAAAAAGGAGTAGAATCACTTTTGCGGATCTTGCCACCGTTATCTCCCTCCTTTTAATCGCTTGCCGCGGGTTTTATCTCAAACGCCCTATTACAAACGTTTGGTTAAAACCCAACTGCAATGTGACGGAGACAGGCGAGTCGTTCTAAAGCCGTTGACAGTCACTGACTGGTATTCTAGTTTCTGAGCGACTGCTGAACGACCTTCCAATAAAACCAGCGACTGGGATTTTTCGTCCTAAAGCATCACTCAAGGTAAAATGTCTTGAAAGGTTACAACGGTCTATGATCCAATTTGATGACAAGCTAACACATGCCAGGTCACCGGGGCATCAGTTAAATTTCTTTTTTTAGTGGCTACGGCACCAGTAATCGATCGATAGCCGTAGAACTCTGTGAAGTTTCTTGCTAGTTGTTAGCTAGAACCCGTCAAAACTGGCTGGCATGAAGGAAATAATATAACGCAGATGACTATCTGTGCCAGTTTCTCCTGGTTGTGGATCAGTACTGAAAACTTGTACAACCACTGACCCTGCAATTTATTTGTATGAAAATTCAAGCGCTAGCAGAATTTATTCATCCAACTCCTGAGATCACCGTGCGGTTGAGTCGCTCCTATGATAATCCGGTTTTAGGGTCCAAGACTATCCGGCGCGTGGATAGGACTACTTAAGGATGTAACCCAGATCTAACAGGTAATCGTAAACTCACTGGACTCATTATATACAGTCCAATGGTTAGGCGATCCAGACGTCCTTAGAACATTGCCATAATTTGCCAAGCACTTTCGTGCCACTCGTAATGCTACGGAAGCTAGTCGAATCGTCGGAGCGTGACATAAGCAACTGACGGAGCCAACAGAGTTAATGGATCCCCACGCCTTTGATGAATACATGGGTACTAATGAACTCGATTCTTGGTGATTAACATGACGCGAGTGCTGATAAACAAGCGTCGAATTGGCAAGAATACTCAATCAAACGTCTTCTGCATCTGGCGAAGGTACAACCTATTGCGACCGGACATTCGATCGCGGTGGTGAAAAAAAAACGCACAGATTGATCCAAATTATAGAACACTCATCACAGTTCCCTCGCTTTGCAAAAAAGCCTACATGATTATTTAGACTTATCAAAGACAAACCACCAGTCCTGCAGGAGCAGCTTTACACTTCGAATGATATCAATCACAACTCCGAACAGTCACACTATCGTTCAGACGATCGAAGAACAAAGAGATGAATAAACTTATCTAGGAGTCAGTTACCTAGTACGACAAAAGCGATAAACTTCATCCACATATTCTAAACCAGACAATTTGCTACCTGAGCAAATATCAATGTCACCGTTCTCACGTGAACATAAGGCAGTTTTCGTGCTCATCTGAAGTACATGAGTTGGGAATGAAGTAGGAAATTCCAGACGAAACTTGCTTCTTGTCGTGACCACT
>LUCM01001892.1:0-26399 GCA_008360955.1 Fasciolopsis buskii | reverse complement strand
CACTTGCGTTTGGTCATTACAAGAAGTGCGAAAGTAGTCGGCAGCAATGCCGTCAACGTCACGAAGAGGAAACCCGTTCCTCGGTTCTACTCCGACATCGCAGAACGGCCTTGAATAGAGTCATGCGTTCGAGAAAGAGACTTATGCCAAACTTCTGGACTACGGGTAATATTCCTGAGGCTGAACACGCCGAGTTACTGCGCCATAGTTGAGCTGAGAACGGCTTAAGTAACGTAACGTCGCTTTCAACACAGATCCCACGAGAACATTTTAAGATTCTGCTGGGCATGATTTGCTTCTGTAGAGAAATGTAGCAGGGCAAATATCTCCGAAGCCGTTTACCTTACCAAGAGTCGGCAGTCTAATTCCGACAAGAAGAAACCTGTACCGTCACGCAAAAGAATTTGCTTTCGCAGTTTTGCCCGGAAGAAGTCATTATGCGAACTTGACATTTAATTCATAGGGATTTCAACAGCATTGATCTCATCTGTTTTCTCGCTGTGCTTATCTGCCTTTAATCATTGAGCTCACTGGAACGTCACTCACTTGACGCTGGGTCGTCAGAATGCTAACTTCTCAGACGCTTGACCGGTTCAATGGGATTATCAGGGAGGATGGAAGGTTGTGTGTATTTTTGAATGTCGTGTGGGCAGCACTAGGGTGATAAAAAGCTCAAGTGAACAGTACGCTGGGTTTTCAATGTCCAGCTAAATGAGCATCAGGGAAAAGCCGTGTCTGGGTGCGGACGTGCGTGACCCAAGTAGATGCTCAAGAATAGAAGTGATTCTTTCCCCAAAAAAGTTTTAGATTCCCAATTTCTGCGGTGAATGAATCTGCCTAGACGACGATGTTCTTACCGGAATGTTGTTGTGCATAAACGTTGCCAGCGGATCGAAGACGTAGCTATCAGGCACCGGAGAACAAGTCGAGAATACCTAGTAAGAGCTGCCTGAGTACCAGTAACATCATGCAACAGAAGGCCCGATTAATGACAAACACCACGCGGAATCATATGAGACAATGTCCGGTGGACTCTTGTGATGAATAGTTGCCAGGACCAGCAGTCTGTTGCCAAATTTCGCAGAATAGAACGAAGGTTCATGAGAAATGATGGTCCCCGGACATTTTGAAGAATGTTTAAATGCATACAGAACGTCGACTCGTATCAGACGCCAGTGAAATTACTCCTCAGTGGGTCCGTTTAGCAAAAGAACTTCGGGAAGGAGCGTAATGAACCCAGTCATTGGCATCCACGTAACATCACGTGGACGGCCGAAAATTACGTGGCGACATGCCCACATACACGACTTCTGGCGTAAAAAGCAACCTACGGCTGATTTTGTCCACACTTGTGGCCGGTAACTGATGGTTTTCGAGGGTCTGCGGCATATCCTACAGCGCTGATCGTCCGCTTGCTGGTAATAAACATTGGTATATGTTCACTCCCGCCATCTTGACGTCATAGGTTCTGCGATGCTTCTGACACTTCTGCGAATGAGAGAAACATATTAGGCGCAGCCTTGAATCATTCCGCCGGGAGCTTCTCGGTTGTGTTCGTAGCCGCCCACTTAGGAATTATCTGGGAAGCATATAACAAATTACTCGACTGCCGCAGTTACATTAGTCTTTGGCAACCTCTATCCCGGTAAACTGCGGTCAAAGAGAACGAATGACTTAATAAAGTCCATTTTACAGACCCCAACCGCCCTGACCGCATCCACTTTGTGAATTGGTTTGCTTAGGAATATCAGATATTTGAGGGGTTTGCCCATTTCTAGAAGAACGCGAGCACATTTGACCCTTATTTAACCGTCCCATGTTTACACCGTACTGACCTATTACGTGTCAGCCTCTCGTTTGTGCCTTACGCCTGGGCCCCGATCATTCTAATACTGTGACCGTACGCATATTCCCGTTTTCCGGTGTCACACAGTATTATTAACGTTCTCTGCGCTCAGCCACGGATTTATAGAAAACGCCGTGCACATGCCAGACGGTAAATAAGGAAATGAACAGATAGTTATTGACAAGCATCAACCGACATGATTCGATGGGTGGCCACCACGTTAAATCTGTCGTAATGAATGCTAAAATCCATTGCGCTTATGTAGAAAAAGCACAAGATTCTTGCAAGAAGGTGATGTTCGATTCAAAGAACGAGAAACTTGGCACAAAATACTAAAGTTTTCACGATCGTTGAAAAGTTCCACTGAACCGCATTTTCGCTATCTGGCTGCCCTACTAAGGATGCTGCATTGTATATTTCCGGGGCAATATGGGATTCAAACCTGGCCATTAGTTGAGCAATTGTCTCTCGATCTGCTTTGCCAATAGTTATTTCGTTTAATAGATTAATCATTCGCGTTGAAGATCTCGCATCCGCAGCAGATGCGCAGCTAACGCTCCCGTCCTCGTAATGGCGATTCCAAATCTGCCACCCTATCATTCCCGCTAGGACCCTGTTAGCTACAACTGGCGCTCGAGTTCTGGCCCGGTCAAACAAAACTACGCCCATTATCGCTTTGGATATCTCAACTCACATCTTTACGATTGGATAAAAACGCGATTACTACTGCCTCCGGAACGGTTTGCGCACCTCATATTCCCCACCCGCACCGCTGACCAAGACCGAAAGCTACGACGACAAAAATGACGGCATAGAGGTCGTTCGTGGCTAGTGTATTTAAGGAATGTTCTTGCACAAAACTTTACTTATCTGACGCAACTACCAGCACAGCTTGCCGCCACCCGTATGTAAATACAATCACTATTCTTGGGAGTTCCCTATTCGAAGCTTTGTGAATTTCCTCCAGATAGTTTGAGACAACCTTGGCAGTCTTCCTCTGCCTTCAGCGTTTTTTGGCCGTTTGTTGTTGTCAAATGTGTCTTGTCCAATTTGCCTGACGTTCTGCATGGTTTTTTCTACTTCCATCCAATTACCGTATTACCATTGCTTGCCCTCTTCTTAGCTCAACCTTTCCGCTCGTTGCTTAACGGTTCTGACGTTTGGGGACTCTGGCTATATATCAACACATTCCGCTGAGCTGTGTCCATGTTTTGAGCCAGCAATACGCACATTTGGTGCATGGAATGACTAGTAATCTGCTGCTCGCAAACAGTTCCCGGAAACCTTGTGGCATTAAAAATTATGTTTCCAATTTTTCGCTGTTCACTAGTATGCTTGTACTTTCTCCATTGCTTTGCAGCATCTCATTTTACTTTTTAATGTGCTTCTGCGATGACCCAAGATTGCTTCCACCTTCTTACACCTTTTGATTTCTATTTTTTGCATTTCCTGTGCAACATCCTCGTAAAAATTCGATCCTCTCTTGCGCATGTCTCACGCAAATCGAGAAATATACGTTAATATTATTATCTCGCGTAAGCCAAATTTTCTGTCTGAGCATCTGCATTTACCGGTAAGTAGGAGAGGGATGCCTAAATGGTGGGCAATGTTTATGAATCCAAGCACTGTTAAACTGTTCTTTGTTGGAATTAATTGCGTGTATTTTTCCCCGTATACCTCGCCTGCCGAGGATTGATTAGCAGATTCTAGTGTAAACTCACACATTTGATATGTGATCATTGCCCAAACACACCTACATTCATAAATTAACACCCACTTATTGATTCACTTACGATTGCAGGTTAACAAGTTTTTGTCCAGCGTATTGGAGGCAGATCAAATGACGAGGTGGATTTTTCTCGCACTAAATAGAAACCAAGGTGAGTTAGCCAATAGGGACCACACTATTCTGTCAGGCACATCAGGTATATATGCTTTGATTGGTTTTTGAGGCCGGTTGACATTGCAAAGGTTCATCGTTCACATGGGCAACACTAAACCCAAGGTAAGGTTTGGTCCATGTCCGCGTCAGGTTTTGCCCTGCACAGTTAGCGGTAAACTTTGCCTTCATGAGTGATCAAGAAAAGTTCAATCACCTATGTTCGCAAGCTAACTTAAGCTTTGCCGTTTTATCATCCGGAAGCGTTCGGACGGCACCGACTGCAGATATCAACAAGCACACTGTGGATATTCCGAGAAGGAGGCCGTTACTACCGCTACTGCATATTTTTCCTCGGAGAATAAATCCAGCACGTCCAGTGTGAGAACGGTGAACTCTGGCTTCTTTCTGGATGCAGTGGATGCATCAGGCCCGCGTAAATTTAACGAGCTCGTGCAAGGCATTTGCCTCTGTGCGATAAGTACTCGCTAAATGATAAATGGCGCCCTTAGGATAAGGAATTTTAACCACGGAGACTGAGTGCTGAGCATCTGATCGAAAGGAAAAATAGAACAAATGGCTTTCCCCTGGTCCACAAATTATAAAAACGGTCTTCCCTAACATACTGCCGTGGTTTTCCCTTAGAAACCTCGCAAGGTTTAGCGCATTTAGAAAACCTTGCATAATGGTTTCCATGGTCATTCTTCAGATGGCTATTGTCCGTCTCCACTCGGTTTTCTTTTGGGCCACCTAAACTGTGGACTGACCTTCACAAAGGAGACATACGGTAACCAAGTGGTTTTCAAGTACGCTGCGGCTGCATGATTGCGCTATTTAAGGCCTGACAGCAGGCGGTAAGACATCAATATTTTCGGAATAAACAGAATGTGCCGCATCCAGTGGGAGGCGCGGTGGCAGCCATATTGCCGGAACATACACAGGGTTGAAACAGCGCCAAATGTCTTGAAGAATATAAAACCGACAAAAATAGCTCAAAATTCCCGAAAGATATCGATACATGCATTATAATGGAATAGATTAAAATAGGGTATGAACGTGTTGCAATCCAAACCGGCGCGTCATCCATATGTGGCCACCGTCCGGGAATAAAAACATTCACTACCGAATTCACTTCTTAATATTCCTTTTACAGGAAAAAGGATTTGGCTCACTAAAATGACCTTTGTTTATCATGAACCCAAACGGTTCCCTCCAGACGAAGCCAAAATCTTGGATTGCTCCTATTTAAAACATCTTTAATAATAATAAAAATGATACTGTATACTTCTCGATTTGCGGGAGGCATGCGCAAGGCAAGATCAAATTTTTACAAGGACGATGCACAGGAATTGTAGATGATAGAAGTCGAATGGGGTAAGATGGTGGGAGCAGTATTGAGTTATTGCATAAGCTCACTAGAAGGTGAAATGAGACGCTGCAAAGCAATAAGGGAAGTACAAATATGCCAGTGAATAGCAAAAAGGTAGAAAACGCAATTTTTAAGACCGAAAAAGAGTTTCCTGGGACTGTTTGCAAGCAGCGGACTACGAGCCATTTCGTGTTTAAGTGCACTAAATGTGCTCATTGCTGGCGCACAACATGGACGAAGCCCGACGGCGGATATTGGTATATGGCTGGAGAAACCAAACGTCGGAAGTGCTGGACGAAGCATGAGGACCTTGGCGTTGATTTTGTAAGGGACGGAAACGTTAAGCTGAGGAGACGACAAGCAGTGGTAATGCGGTGCTTGGATAGAAGTGGTGAAAACCAGGCAGAACGTCAGGCAAATTGGATGAGACACGTAGTTGACAACAAATGGCCAAAAAATCCTGAGAAAGGAAAAAGAAAACTTGCGGTGCCTTGGATACGGAACTCCAAGGATATGTATAATATCTACATAGGGATGGTGGCAAGCTGTACCGAGAGGCGCGTCAGATAAGAGAAATTGTGTATTGACAATCCTTAAATACACTAGCCAAGAATGGCTTTCATGCTGTCATTTTTGTTGTCGCAGCATTTGATGTTATTCGGCAGTACGGGTTGGGAATATGAGATGCGCAAGCCGTTCCAAATACAGCAGCAGTCACGGTTTTATTCGATCGCAGAAATGCGATATCCAGTGCGATAATCCGTGTAGTTACCGTTGACCGGGCCAGAGCTCGAGCGCCAGTTCCAACTAACAGGTTCCTAACAGGAATGGTAGGGTAGCATATTTGGAATCGCCGGTACGAGGACAGAAGCGTTAGCAGAACGTCTGCTGCGGATGCGATATCTGAAACGCAAGAGAGAAGTAGTTTGGCTTGGGCGCCAGCTTATGTTTATGGTGATTATTGGATCGCGCCAAAATACCTGCAACATAGTGCATCTATTCCGTAAAATGAACTACGGTATTAGTTTTAGGCGTAGTTGGATGATAGGGGCTACCAAGAACAACCTATTCAGCTCTGCCAAGCCAGTAAAGATGATAAGATGGCATGAAGAGCGAGAAGTACACAGGCTGGTGTTTAAAATCACAGGATGTGATAATAGCATGAATCCAAAATAAGTGCGCTGACATTTTCGTCCGCCCACATTGGGAGAATTTAGAGAGTTAGTTGCTCAAGCCACTGGTGAAGAGGGGACATCACTAAAAGGGAGGTCAAAAAGTGCAATAATGGGGACGTGTGATAAAGTGGAAAACTTAGAGGTGAAGCCGAATCCCTGATGATGATCTCGGCAAAGATTCCGTCACGAACTAAAATTTTATCCCATGTTCGTAGGTCTCGTCTAGTCAAATGTTAGCTCGTGTCAGGTTAATTAAGAACTGGACATCCAGTAACTTCGCCAAATGGGCTTTGAACTGGGCTAAATTAGGGCACGACCGCAGGGAACTAGGGAGTTTGTTCCACAATTTAGAGTAGGCAACTGTGAAGAATTTAGCCCTGATCGATAGTCGAGTCAGGGGTATTCTTAACGCGTAGTATCTACTACGAAGTGGATATAGGGGAATACCGGCGTCGCGTGTGACGTTTTTAATAGAGTGGACATTATTAAGGCAAAGATTAAAGAGAAATGTAAGGTTTAATTTAACTCGACGAAGCCACAATGGTTCAAGTCCAAGCAGCTCGCATCTGGCCCTGTAGTTTAAGCTAAATGAGGGACCTGGGAGATTTCTAGTGAATGCACGCTGCACATTCTCGATTGCAATTCGATCGACTTTACGCATATGCGTAAAGATAATCGGGCAGTACTCGAGGTGAGGCCGAGCATGGGACATGAAGATAATTCTGCAGTCTTGTGTGCGGAATGCCCTCAAGATCATTGTGGCGGTTCTCTTAGCTATAGCGGTCTGATAGTGAGCCTGTTCGTGGAAGTTGGAAGAGCAGGTGTATCGTAACCTTAAGTCCTTAACTGTGCGTGATACAAGGATTGGCATGCCGTTTATGGAGAGGACGTCCGGATGAACACGGCATTTATATGTTATCAGAGAACTTTTGTCGGCAGAGAACTTCATAAGCCACTTGGAACATCAGTTATTGAGGGACTCTAGGTCTTCATTGATAAGTGCAAGAGTGGAGCTAAATGAAGCAGCCTCAAAAGAGTAGACTATTTTATTGTTATCGGCATACAGGAATGGTGTGCCGTAGCGAATAACTTTTAAGATATCAATTATGTATACCAGGAATAGGAGAGGACCTAGAACGTTCCCCTAAATTACCCCACTGTGAATAGCAGAGGTCTGGGAAATGCAACCATTTATACTGACTACCTGAAAGCGATCGGAAAGGCAGGATGATAGCCAAGATTAGAGGGGATTTCCTGCCCTATAAATCGTAATTTTGGCCAGATATCGGGATTGCGAAACGCGGTCAAACGACTTTTGACATGTCTAGATATATTATGAGCATTGACCGGTGGGAATCAGCACTTTTGGTGTCTAAGTTCAAGAATTCAAACTGACAGGTGAGGCAGGATCGGCCCCTTAGGAAGCCATGTTAGGGGGGGGGTTGATAAGATTGTAAGTAGTAAGGAAATTTACCATTTGCTTTTTGACAATCTTTTCCATAAGCTTGGATAGAACTGGAGTGTGGTTAATGGGGCGAAAGCTTTCAGGTTCATGCATGGAACCCTTTTTGTGATGTGGAACAATAATCGATGTTTTCCATTGTGACGGAAATGTAGCGCCGGACATGGAGAGCAAGAACAGATTTAGAAGGAGCAGTGGAAGATCTGGACCAGCGATGCGAAATCGGACTGGTGGGATGCCACCATGGCCAGGCCTGTGGGATGAACTGGCATATTTCATCACATTGATGATGCCAGCAACCTCGAACGAGATATAGAATAATCTAACGGAAGTTAACATGGGGTGGATTCCAGAATGTGGCCGATTGTCATTAATGAGAGTAGAAGAGAAGTATGCATTGAATGCCTCTGCGATGTCTACAGGGGACTCGATGCGTAAGCTATTAAATATGATGAAGTTCGGAATAGTTGAATATTTGGGCCGCCAGCGAGCTTTGAAAATGTGGGAAGTCTTCCAAACTGGGTTGGGCGACCAAAGAGCTAGAATTTCCTGCCTTTTTAAACTTAATTTGGACTCCATAAAAAATTCTTGTTGCAAGCGGTTGAGTTACACTGAAAGCGGAAAGTTTCCCGTTTTGTTGAAGATTTTTGAGCCTTCAAAGTTTTCGTTTGGAGCCGACAAGCCCTACTTGGCTTCTTGGGTTTATGTCGAGTGGTCGGAGTGGACAGACGATTAATAGTAAAAAGAAGTTTTGCGTAAAGGTTGTCCGCCGCTCTCTGTGGGTCAGACGATAAAAAGGAGCTGGACCAATCAAGGGTTCGCAGAGCATCAGGGATTTCGTCGCAACGAGCTGACATACAGGAAGAGGCAGAATGGTCGGTACACGTGGGTGAGGAAGGTTTGTTACAGAGAGGGAAGCTACACGTGACCATCTTGTGGTCACTTCCAGGCAAGGGCTTTAGCACTGAAACCTTAACATTAGGAGTGCTATGCGCGAAAACTAGGTCTAGGATATTATGGAACCTTGTGAGCGTGGTCACATGCTGAGTCCATCCATCAGCGTGCTTTTCAGAAACAAAGCTGAGTAGCGTAGGTGGAGCGGATAAATAGGATCAACAAATTTTAGGGGCATTGAGGTCACCTGCAATTATCTTACGGCTGGGGGAAATCGGAAAGATAAACGAAGGCTTGGTTTAGACGAGAAATACCAGAACTACTGGAGTTTGGCGGTCGGTATGCACGTCTTATGTGGATTAGGGGCTTGGGTAAATGTTCCAGAAGCCAAATGGTGTCAAGGATAGAATCAAGAAGTGGGTGATGGAGAACGGAGGGTTTGTGTGGCTGCTTCACATAGGCTAGGCAACCACCTCCTCTACGATTTGATCTATTGGTTTGGAAGAGCGTATAACCCGCCAGTGCAAAAGACGGGGTGGAACTGAGGTCTGTTAGCCAAGTCTCTGTTACCAAAATAATTTCGTAAGAGTTTTTAGCTGCTGAAAGTCTCAGCTCCCTTACTTTATGAGTCAGTGATCGGGAGTTCAAAAGGAGTAGGGAAAATTCATTGGAACATTTAAGTCCACGCGATATCCAAGAGGTGGTTTCGGCGGGGGTGGAATAATCAAGGAATACATTAGAGGTTCGGATGGTATATAGTTGTGATACGTAAGTTCCGTACAGTTAGGTATACTGGCCGGCGAGGGACTGTCTTTGTTAATGGATTTGTGGGCTGAAGACCAGGGTGATAGAAGAAACTTGGGAGTTGATGAGCCGGTTGTTAGAGGATGCCAGTGTAGGCACTGTAGTTTCAGTGGGGGCTGGATAGTGTTAGGTGACCAAATTGTCACCTTGTCACTCCGGGACTGGCAATCTAGGGGGTAAGCGTGCAGGGGGCTTTGGGAAATGCTGTAGAAAAAGCCGGTTAGCAGGCGTTACTTTTGGAATTCGCGGGAGTCAGGAGAGCAGTGCTTTCTAGCTGAGGCGATTGGGGTAAGCGCTGGACACAAGCGGCTTGCTAAAGAGGTCTTATGAATGGTTGTGGCTCAATGGGCGAATCGCAGTTATCAAAAGTTTGTCAGGTAGCGTGGGAGGATCCAGGGGTAAATCGTGCAAAATTACGAGGATACTGGCAGTTGGGGTGAGGAGTTGGGCGTGCAGCAGTAGGAAATGGGTTTTGTAGTGGTTGAAATGCATCTAAATAGAGTTGACCGGTAAGTGGATGGAAGTAGGGAGGATAGGAAGCAGGCCCTAAATAAGGAGGGGCATTAGTATCATGGTGGAATGTGGCAACTGTGTTACCGAAAGATAGTGAAGGCATGAATACAGTGGGAAAATCAACTCGTGATTGTAAGCGGCGGTTAGCAGCCCTTCGTGAGTTTGTGGACCTTCCGGTTTGGCAGAGCTCATGCCGGGATGGCCTACTCGAGTTGAGTGTGCCGAGGGTGCCAGGCAGTGGAGATGTACAAACAGATTGACCCACTGGATTAACAGGATGGCTAATGAAGTGCGGGGTTTTGTGGTTAGTTGAATAGGTCACTGGGGTGCGCTTTCTGTGGAATGCAACTGATTTTGGTTGAATGCCATGCTGTTATTTGACGGAGGGACGAGGAAAGGCTAGAGGGGGTATCTGGGATGGGGTATATGCCAAGCGGTCTGTATCAGCCGGAGAAGGCATAAGCGAGACGGCGATCATCGGCGTGGTTACGCCGTCAGTGCTTTTATCTTGGGGTACCAGATTCGGTAGATTAAGATGAGCAAATTTTCGGGGTGGTTGGAAGGGTAAAGGGGACTGAGTTTCATCTAGATGTACCGGTATTGGTTGCGACCAAAAGAGATGATGTCGAGAGATCAGCACTTTCGCAGCAGGTATACGCGAAGGTGGGGTGCCAATATCCACATTAGATTTATTCTCAGACAAACTAGTAATAGTTTTGTTGGGTGAAGAGTTTGGACAGGAAATTGAGCGGCGTAAGTAGGGGAGAGGTCGGTTATGCAAATTGCTTGAAGCTGCAGTTTTCGATGGATTTTGTATGTTGTTCCCGGCAGTGGTCAGCGGGCACGGGATAGCGGGAGATGTTGGGCGATGGTGACTGTCAAAGGGAGAAGGTAGGTTAGTTGAAACCTTGGCAGCAGGCTCGGGATTTGGCTCATTAGGAGGAACCTGAACTGGCAGCGCACTGGCCAGACGAGCAGCGCCCGATATAACAAAAGTCCTACCAACCTGAGAAGCCGCGATAAAGTTTGGTGACCGCAAATTATCTTTCTGGAACGGAATTTTGTCCGTAAATATCCTGGCATTTTTATAAGACTTATAGTTAGCAATGTTCGCCTTGTTTGCAATAAACTCCTTAGCAGAAAGTTCATCACGAAATTGAAATAAAATTGGACAGTTATTCTTAGGGGATTTTTTCCGGAGCCTAGAACACAGACAGCAGTGATGGGTCATGACGCAAGCATTGAGAATGGTAGACTGGACCAGTAGCAGTGGGAGGCGGCCGGGTACATTAAAAACAACGGTATTCTTCGCTTTCGCAATACCTTTGTGAGCCTCATCAGTTACGGAGTCGAAAAAGCGTCCTGTGGCAGCCAGATTGCTGGCATTATTGTCATTGGAGGGCTGAGGAGGACTGCCAAGGTTGTCTCAAACTATCTGGAGGAAATTCACAAAGCTTCGAATAGGGAACTCCCAAGAATAGTGATTGTATTTACATACGGGTGGCGGCAAGCTGTGCTGGTAGTTGCGTCAGATAAGTAAAGTTTTGTGCAAGAACATTCCTTAAATACACTAGCCACGAACGACCTCTATGCCGTCATTTTTGTCGTCGTAGCTTTCGGTCTTGGTCAGCGGTGCGGGTGGGGAATATGAGGTGCGCAAACCGTTCCGGAGGCAGTAGTAATCGCGTTTTTATCCAATCGTAAAGATGTGAGTTGAGATATCCAAAGCGATAATGGGCGTAGTTTTGTTTGACCGGGCCAGAACTCGAGCGCCAGTTGTAGCTAACAGGGTCCTAGCGGGAATGATAGGGTGGCAGATTTGGAATCGCCATTACGAGGACGGGAGCGTTAGCTGCGCATCTGCTGCGGATGCGAGATCTTCAACGCGAATGATTAATCTATTAAACGAAATAACTATTGGCAAAGCAGATCGAGAGACAATTGCTCAACTAATGGCCAGGTTTGAATCCCATATTGCCCCGGAAATATACAATGCAGCATCCTTAGTAGGGCAGCCAGATAGCGAAAATGCGGTTCAGTGGAACTTTTCAACGATCGTGAAAACTTTAGTATTTTGTGCCAAGTTTCTCGTTCTTTGAATCGAACATCACCTTCTTGCAAGAATCTTGTGCTTTTTCTACATAAGCGCAATGGATTTTAGCATTCATTACGACAGATTTAACGTGGTGGCCACCCATCGAATCATGTCGGTTGATGCTTGTCAATAACTATCTGTTCATTTCCTTATTTACCGTCTGGCATGTGCACGGCGTTTTCTATAAATCCGTGGCTGAGCGCAGAGAACGTTAATAATACTGTGTGACACCGGAAAACGGGAATATGCGTACGGTCACAGTATTAGAATGATCGGGGCCCAGGCGTAAGGCACAAACGAGAGGCTGACACGTAATAGGTCAGTACGGTGTAAACATGGGACGGTTAAATAAGGGTCAAATGTGCTCGCGTTCTTCTAGAAATGGGCAAACCCCTCAAATATCTGATATTCCTAAGCAAACCAATTCACAAAGTGGATGCGGTCAGGGCGGTTGGGGTCTGTAAAATGGACTTTATTAAGTCATTCGTTCTCTTTGACCGCAGTTTACCGGGATAGAGGTTGCCAAAGACTAATGTAACT
The DNA here is from genome assembly GCA_008360955.1 of Fasciolopsis buskii. Lineage (NCBI taxonomy): Eukaryota > Metazoa > Platyhelminthes > Trematoda > Plagiorchiida > Fasciolidae > Fasciolopsis > Fasciolopsis buskii. Next base: position 13,822 of record LUCM01001892.1, on the reverse strand, counting down.
GCGGCAGTCGAGTAATTTGTTATATGCTTCCCAGATAATTCCTAAGTGGGCGGCTACGAACACAACCGAGAAGCTCCCGGCGGAATGATTCAAGGCTGCGCCTAATATGTTTCTCTCATTCGCAGAAGTGTCAGAAGCATCGCAGAACCTATGACGTCAAGATGGCGGGAGTGAACATATACCAATGTTTATTACCAGCAAGCGGACGATCAGCGCTGTAGGATATGCCGCAGACCCTCGAAAACCATCAGTTACCGGCCACAAGTGTGGACAAAATCAGCCGTAGGTTGCTTTTTACGCCAGAAGTCGTGTATGTGGGCATGTCGCCACGTAATTTTCGGCCGTCCACGTGATGTTACGTGGATGCCAATGACTGGGTTCATTACGCTCCTTCCCGAAGTTCTTTTGCTAAACGGACCCACTGAGGAGTAATTTCACTGGCGTCTGATACGAGTCGACGTTCTGTATGCATTTAAACATTCTTCAAAATGTCCGGGGACCATCATTTCTCATGAACCTTCGTTCTATTCTGCGAAATTTGGCAACAGACTGCTGGTCCTGGCAACTATTCATCACAAGAGTCCACCGGACATTGTCTCATATGATTCCGCGTGGTGTTTGTCATTAATCGGGCCTTCTGTTGCATGATGTTACTGGTACTCAGGCAGCTCTTACTAGGTATTCTCGACTTGTTCTCCGGTGCCTGATAGCTACGTCTTCGATCCGCTGGCAACGTTTATGCACAACAACATTCCGGTAAGAACATCGTCGTCTAGGCAGATTCATTCACCGCAGAAATTGGGAATCTAAAACTTTTTTGGGGAAAGAATCACTTCTATTCTTGAGCATCTACTTGGGTCACGCACGTCCGCACCCAGACACGGCTTTTCCCTGATGCTCATTTAGCTGGACATTGAAAACCCAGCGTACTGTTCACTTGAGCTTTTTATCACCCTAGTGCTGCCCACACGACATTCAAAAATACACACAACCTTCCATCCTCCCTGATAATCCCATTGAACCGGTCAAGCGTCTGAGAAGTTAGCATTCTGACGACCCAGCGTCAAGTGAGTGACGTTCCAGTGAGCTCAATGATTAAAGGCAGATAAGCACAGCGAGAAAACAGATGAGATCAATGCTGTTGAAATCCCTATGAATTAAATGTCAAGTTCGCATAATGACTTCTTCCGGGCAAAACTGCGAAAGCAAATTCTTTTGCGTGACGGTACAGGTTTCTTCTTGTCGGAATTAGACTGCCGACTCTTGGTAAGGTAAACGGCTTCGGAGATATTTGCCCTGCTACATTTCTCTACAGAAGCAAATCATGCCCAGCAGAATCTTAAAATGTTCTCGTGGGATCTGTGTTGAAAGCGACGTTACGTTACTTAAGCCGTTCTCAGCTCAACTATGGCGCAGTAACTCGGCGTGTTCAGCCTCAGGAATATTACACGTAGTCCAGAAGTTTGGCATAAGTCTCTTTCTCGAACGCATGACTCTATTCAAGGCCGTTCTGCGATGTCGGAGTAGAACCGAGGAACGGGTTTCCTCTTCGTGACGTTGACGGCATTGCTGCCGACTACTTTCGCACTTCTTGTAATGACCAAACGCAAGTGATTTGGTCCGGATGAATTCCATCTGCCATTCACAGTGCGAATCACCCCAAAATAGGCCAATCGCATTCTGCATAGCGCTTCGAAGCCTCGAAACAACGTGCAGCCCATTTGAATACGAAACTCAAGAAAGAACAACAATGCTCCGCAAATTCTTCCGCACTACTTGTGAGTTTGAAATTATGTGCACAGCAACCACGCATGTGACAGTGATCCTCAATCCCTACCCAGCCAATAGTTAGTGAAAAGTAGAAAAAAATTCGTGGTAATTCGAACGCTGGATGAAAGGGAATGAACGACACGGAACTGTCTCGTGGTTCAAGCAGGTACTAATGATTCTGCACGTTTCATCAGGTCCGACAAACACTTGCCTTATGGTAACGGCCGAAAAGAATTATTAACAAAGAGAACATTTACAGTTGGACAAAGTGGGCGATAAAACAAAAGGGGCCTGTAGCAAAACAAGGCACCCCAGGTCAAGTGACCCGCGACCGCACCAAAGGTACGACAAGTAGTCTCAACAAGGGAGCATAGTGTCAAAACAAAGGAGGGCAATACATCTGTCCAAAATTAGGTGACAACCAAAACCAGCTCCATTAGGAGTAGGTTGGACAGGGACACTCTGGTATCGGGAGAGGGGCGAACAGAAAACTGGACAATACATTTTCAATCCATCTATAAGATAAACTCATCGCCTTTGATATCTCGGGCAGATGAGTCGAGTCCGAAGCAATTCGATGGATGATTGTTGATTGATGCTCAAGCCGGCCGATGAAGGCGCCGCGGGAACTACCTGGTGGGACTAGTGGGGCATCGGTAGGCCATTTTTTCCGAGAAAGAGACCAAATACAGTGGCCAGCCTTAGGCAGATAGCACCACATTGGCTTAACCAAGCATGCTTCGCGCAATCAACTAGATAATAATTTCAGTTCAGTTCAGTCTTTGCCGGAGAAGTTTTGGTTTTTGATTGATATTTGGCCGCTTACTGCCGATGCGTATATTTGTGGTGCATCTCTCCTTTATTAATAAAAATTACTTTAGTCTGTCATTTATTCGATTAATTTTTTAGTTCCTTTTGGAGCGTACCGATATACATAAGTTACTACGCGTTTCTCCTGAAATTATTGCTCCCTGTTTTTGCTCTCTCTTCTCGCCACATTTCATCAGTTTCTTCCTATCCGACTCTTGTTTATGTCATACTCTGAGGGGTCTCGTAACTGAAATAGATTTACCCTTGATGTCCTCAATCTGTTCCGGTCTTCACTTTGTATACCGTTTTGTACGGAATACGCGCCTTATCTAGACGAACTGTGCGGAGAAGTGTCGTCAACTTCAACGTCCCGTTCATTTTCAGAGCCATATGCACTTTTTTAGCCGAATATGACCCAATTTGTACACGGTTTTTGTTTTGTGAATCCCCCATCATTTGCACATGACCACCTCGTTTCTTTTTCTTTCCTCGCTAGTGCTCCCGCGCTTCAAGTTCTTGCGCACTTCGCGTGGTTTGTCACTGTGGGAAGTATAAAATTATTATTCTCTTCTTTTTATTTCAAAATCTCCAGCGCCATCATATGTTGTCTGCAGTTTAACCCATCGAACGTTTTTCGTGAGGCTTAAGTTTGTTCCTTACGCCAATATGCTTCGATTTTTAAAAAAATCTGAGCGTTTCAAGTACCTCGAAGTTTTCATGATAATTCATGCCGTGATTCTCTTGCACATTGTGATTTCCATTAAATTTTGGTGGCTGTATTCATGTTATTGAACCGACTGTTCTACTGGTGGCATGGCTGAACGAGACACCTGGTTGCAAGATCCAGAAATGCGTTTGGGCAATTGGTGAGAGCCCTGAGGTGTTCCAAGCACGAACCTCATGGACGACTGTTTGTGTATGCTCACCAACTCGCTGGTCCCGATCTTACCGCCAAACACTCTGTAAGAATAATAAAATTGCTTACTGATATCTTTTTGTCATGGCAACTTTCAAAACCCATAGCAGTACGTACACCCACAAATTGTTATTCATATCGATGACATTTAATCGAGTAATAATGCCTTCTATTCCGATCACACCCCATTTGTCCACCAGCGATTTCTGACTTCACACGGTCTACCGAACCTCGTCCAATCGTAACCAGCTTTAGCCGCTGCAGTTTGATCATCAGTTGTATGCGTCACCAGGTTCGTTTTTGAGTTGATTCGTTTTCTTCTCCCATTACTATCCCGAAGCATTGAAGCATTCTTGCTACAAGTTTTTCTGCCCTCAACGTGATTCCGCAGGCAAGTCTTGTCCGCAACCTTGCTTTTGTACAATTGTTTATTGGTCCGATTCCGATGTAGCACCCTTTTTGAGTTCGTTTATTCGCCATGTTTTACATGAATAGGACTACCTTTTAGCAGATTCTTAACCACTGAGGTCGAGGCAATGGGATATTTTTTTGATTTAATGGGGGCTGCAGTTGACGCTGACATAATTAATCCCGGAAATATCTAATGTAGGTTGTTCCCCGTTTTAGGGACCTGGCAGTGGATATGATTGGAAGATTAGGCGAGTGCATAAAATAACGACCTCCCCATGCGGAAAGGACCTTTTTGTTCATTTTGTGGAAAATTTTGCAGTTGCTTGGGTTATTCCTTGAGACAACTACAGAATAAATCCGGAAGATTGCATTCATTTTTATGCATCAAGAATGTTGGGCGGTAATGCAGAAGTAACGACAATTGTACGACATTTTGCGTTACAGATGTGCATATCACCTGTTTTCCTAACTCAGTTGCTGTTTTCCAGTTTTTGCGCCTTCCGAAAATACAACCAAACCTTGCCGCTTGGGGGGGGCGATTTTTATAATTTTTGCGTCAACCAACTGCTTACTGTTTCATTTAAACAATCTTTTCATCAACATGCGCGATGGTTGAGGACAAACCGTTGGCCTCATGGATTCACGGGTTATATCCCCATTTTTCTTTCGGTAGTTTATTTATTACAGCGGCCTGCGCCCATATAGCTTCCTTAGGGCCCTTGCAGATGCAAAGGACGTGCTGTTCTCGTCTAATTTGCTTGGTCCATGCGCCTCTTAAGTTCGAAGTGCATAATAATATTAATGGGTATGTTTCTCTAAATTCGAGAGTCATTCACAAGGCAAGATCAAGTTTACACAAAGATGGCACACGGAGATCGCAAAACAAAAGTTTGGTCATAAAGATGCAGTGTTTGTGCTCTTATGAACAAAACCTGCAATAAGACGGGATAATCACGAGTTTTTGAGCTTCAAATCGGAGCTGGATAATCCATCGCCGAAACTTTCTGGGGCTGACTATGAGTCACACGCTGCGAGTCAATCCATGTTTAAACGCATAAAAGGTGCCCATCGCCGGCGCATAATTTGGCTGGGAAGAAATGGTGGGTGTTGTTAAATAGCCGAATTCATCAAAAATCAGGAGGGTAAAATGGTAAAGATGAAGATTAATATGGAAGTAATAGCGGGATGGAGAAGAGTCGAAATCACACTAGATATCACATGAGGTGGATGGAAAATGATAATCAACAACATTCAGTAGTCAAAATAATGCTTAAAATGAAGAGGCAGGAAACCTTCAAGAATGCATCAGACAATTTACGGGACGAAAATATGCGAAAAATTGTGGACACAGAGACAAGGGACCTTACAAAAATGGTCACTGGACTTATGCGGTTGGGAGCGGATTGTGGTGTGTGGCGGGAAGTGAACGGGTACGTGTAAGACTTACAATCAGTCCTTAAATACACCTGCCATGAATGACCTCTGTTGTCCTTGTTTGATATTTGAGATAATGGTGTTCTGTGGCGGTACGGGTTTGGAGGTTTGGGGGTTGCGCGGCATTTCAGCAGTAATAGTACCTGTTTGGACAATCGTGATGTTCCATCTGAGATGAGGCACCCTGGGCGGTCAGTAGCGCTTCCTGGCTTGTCTCAGGGTCGCGCGGCCAGGTACTAGATATGAGGGTAGCAGCTTTCTAACGGAGATAGACAACCAGCGCAAAGGATGCAGTAGAGATTTCGGCGATAGTTTGCTTTGCGTCTGTGAGCTATGGTGAACCTGGAGAAGAGCCGGATAGAGAGGGGCAGTGTGGAATTTGTTCCAGCTGGTGTTAAGGTGAGTAAACAAAAATGGGAACAGTAATAACAGTCAGTTTCTTACGAAGATTACAGGGACCAGACAACCTTCATGAAAAACGCATTGGTTGTTCCCGTTGACGGGACGTGTGCGGCAAACATCGGCTGCTTTCACCCTATAGAGCCTATGGCTCAGTCAGTCCTGTGCTTTATGGTCCTTATTTGAAACGCGTTCCTATTCATCTTCTGACATCTTCGCAGATGCAGATTACAGTGGTCTGATAGAACGGCCAGCGCAATTGTTAGGGAGTAGAGTCACTGTTTGTTCTGTTTGTGCAACTCTTCTGGTCTACAGGCCCGTCGTGCATGCCACAGGATGTCAATTATAGCTGATCGTATGATCTTTCGCTGATGTTTACTACTTCCAGTTGCCAAGAAAGGACATAACAGAATAGTTCGTGGATGGTAGTGTGGGCTGGATCCTAGGACAGCATTCGTTACGAGAAATCATAGAAAAAAGAAAAGTGAGAATCATAAGAATATTGGGAACGGTAGTTTGTGTTCGAGCAGGACGATAGTAACTTCTTCCACTCGGTCGCTTCAGTAAGCTTGCTTGAATAATTAGGAAAGGAGAACGTTGGCAATTGTTACAGACATCGGCATACTTACCAGGTATGCGGCTGGGGGCACAGGGGGGTGTTAAGAAACAGATGGGTGAGTGGTGAAGCATAATTATCAATATTATTAATAAACTCTGCAATTTAAAAAAGTTATTTCTTAAAACAATGATTTTTACTGCGTTTCTAGTTAAACCGCTTTGCGTACACCCTAAACATTATGTTCATTGTCTTTTCTGCTGACATTGACTATTTCCCCTTAACAATCCAGAGAAATCGGAGATTACGTCAAAATCGATCAAAGGAAAAGGAGACGTTTTCACTCATCTATCGCAACATGTACATGAAAAATCTCAGGGCACCCTCGAAGGTTTGCACTCTTTTCTGTGACCTCACTAGCTACCGATAGCACCATCCAGTCTTAGTCCTGTGCTTTTAACTTGTGAATCATGGCCTATGAACAACTTCCACCTCTTCGAAATCTATTTCCACAAAATTAAAAAGTAAATCTTCCACGTACATTGACCCAAAGCCATACACCGAGCAACTCTTTTAATTGAAGTCCCTGATATTCCTATCTTATCGTCCAACTTATTTAAATTGTCCATAAAATACGGTTGTTAGCTCTCCCACTGGAACGCTGATGCAACCACACGATTCCAGAAGAAGGGAGCTCGGCTCAACCGACCAACCACCTAACAGTAAACCTTACCTCCACCGAGTCGTGAATCATGAAGGCATTGACCAGGGCAAAGCGTGAGCCATCAACTTAGGGACAACCTCAGCAACAAGGGCAAACATGGAGTTTTGAAAAACCGATCACGCTCAAAAGGTAGGATTGCTTCTTTGAACCTTATAGCTCTGAATAAGAATGACGACAAAGCAGTGACGTCTTAATTTCTGGACTTAACTAAAGCCTTTGGTTGCTCTCAAAAGTCTGGCCCACCGGCAACGCTGGTCCCTTCAATTCTTGGTTATCTTCTTACCTGGCCTCACATAATTAGGCTATGGATGCAGCAGGCTTTGTAAACCCACGTCACATTATCAAACGTTATTTTTCACACATTTTCTACACCCCCGGTGTTTTGCAGAGCTGTTCTTCATCCATTTCTCGTTCTCCATACTATAACTATCATCGTTTCCACCCCACGCTTCCCTTTTTTGTTACTCACATTCACTTATTGAATTTTGACACCAATAGCGAATATACTTTTCCCCTCTTTCATACTCCTAATATCCAGTGCTTTTTAAACCCGGTAGACATTTTAATGCTATCATATCACCCACTTGAAATTTTCACCTCAATTAATCTAACCGTTTCGGCTCATCTTTGCTTCGTCCCCTGGTGGGTCCGGATTTGATCGCCAGTCTGAATCAGGTCTAGAAAAGTTGCAACGTCAAAATATGCCCCTGTGCATGAAATGGACGGAAATTAGAGCAAAATGATGTGATAAACATATTGACTGGGTAATACAGAAGCGTTATCGTAGTTTCGTGATGACGTTGTTTGACGCTACATCTGAGGTTGATTTCCGTTGATTTATATGAACGGAGGCCCATGGTTGATCTAAATGTTCCAACAGATACCGGTATCCGATTTGAAGTCCGACTTTTTCTGTTCGCCGCTGTGTTCTGCGTGTTGCTACTTTAGACGACGTTGCTAATATTCGTCCACTGATGAAATAGATTTAGGAGGATTTCCTTGGCTTTAAAATGGATTTCCACCAACTCCAGAATGTTTGTTTGGTGCTTGTGAGCCCCCACTTTTCAGGCATTGTGTACTGTTTTAAACATAACTCACTTAACCGCAATTGTGCGAAGAAGAGCACCATCTGGCTGCACGATATGATTCCGCATTCAAATGTGAAATATTGCTGTGCCTATCGAAATCTTAAAGGGATCCAGCCGTCATGATGTGCAACATTTTTCTTGATCAATTTACTGTCGTGGATTCCCTGACATGGGTTTGCACCTCAAGTGACGGTCGCGGCCAGAGTTAGCGACACATTCGAAGCTGTCGGGTTATACATGGCCACAGACTTTACATCGATTGTGAATTGTTGTGTTGAAAATCTTCACCTGAAGCTTTCAAAAGTGAGGCATGTTTATGTATTTATAGGTAAATTTCGGATCAATGGAAAAATGGGGAATTTTGTGGAGAACTTTAGGATTACGTTACATAAAAATTTCGCACTCCATCTAATGTTGAGGCAGGACGGAGGTGTTGGAGGGCATGAGATGGTGCAGTTGGAACAGTTCCTAGATGTACACGGCTCGTCGGAGATAAAATCTGAGTGAAGTATCATAATGCGTCCTTAGCACCCCATTGCATCAGGAGATTGTGTTAATAATGACTCATTCATTTTGGCCGAATCCGCCATTGTTGAAGGAGGACCCTACGAAGCCAGTGATGCTTACGTTAGACCGGCTAGCAATATCCGATAGTGGCGCCGAGGGTTAGGTGACCACTTTAAAAGGAAAAACCAGCTTTCGACACTTGCCGGATCGGATAAATCTTCTCTAGGTTGTTCACGCTGCAAGGCCACATGCAGTAATATGGTTTCTGTTAAAAACCAGTCTCCTCCGGTTATGATTCATATGTCTGATGTAGCCGGTAAACAATTAGGTAGAATAAAGCAAAATCACCTTCCGCGGGAGCAAAAGCTCAGAACGAGCTACACAAAAATACAGGAGACAGACACACACAGTACATCAAGGGGAACGAGGTTGCTCACCGTTCGTGAAGCGCACAAGTTTGACTTAGTCTCCAACTGTATGAACCGGTAGACAATTGGCGTTCAGACAACTACGGACAACAATAGCAACTATGTTGAAGTTAGGCTAGAAGAAGAATATTGGACTACCTGCACCACCCGTCTGGTGGGTTGTTTGAAATGTTTGCCTCAAGAAAGAACCGAATTCGGAGTGAACGGGACTGCATCCTGGGTTAAGTGTGGCCGGTGCGACCGGTAAGCCATGGGAAGTGCGTCAACTTGAACAAGAAGTCAACCCATATTTGCCTGCACTTTCCGGATTAATGAAATGGAATTTGGTAGAGAAAACTGGCCCGTACGGGGCCACCTCACGCCGGATTCTAGTCAGTGTGATCAAGTTTTTTGGTTAAGTTTTATAGCTCGACGTGGTTGGGCCAGATGAATTTAGTGAGCACCTGTTGGCTGGTTAACATGAGCCCAACATTACGCATTCATTGATCCTAATATCCAAATTAATTGTAAACCTCGCTATGTTGCGAATCAAGCATCTGTACTGGTAAATAGATTTACTGAAGTGAAAAGCATTGTTTACCGATAACTGCTTTAGACAATAATGGACAGCCCCCATATTAAACCGAATAACAATCGCCGACCCGTCCCAGCGACGAAAATTTGACAAGTTATCCAGTAACTCCAAAATCCGGTGAAGATACCATTGGGAGCCTTGTAATCGCCCCACTGGACGGCAAAGAAATGCAATGCTTAGCTTGCTATTTCAATCAAGTTGGATAATTCCTTTTTGTGCAGTCGACCAACGCGGATGCACAAGAACAAACCATGCCAGTAGCAATTGTAAATAACAATGTTGTTCCTTGTCCTCGAGAATTGCATTTGCCCGAATCCTCTTGCCTTCATATGCTTTACTGAATTACCTTCAATGCAGCGTTTGCCATTTAGCCTGCCAGATAAATATTCTTATTTTCATCCCCTCTCTTTTAAACAGCGCAGAAAAATAACTGATCGTGCCTTCGAGTATTCATTCCGATATACAAAGTACTACCACTACAGCATCATCAACTTTCCAGAATATATTGGCCCGAAATTCGCCAGACCCCTAAGCTTGCCGATCTGAAGCATAGAGTTTTCTGTTTACAAGAGAGTGGGCTGGGCATTTTTTTGACCTCTGTTCGGCCTAAACTTTAACGAGGTGCTGCGTTGTGCTCGGACTTGCGTCGGTGCAATAGAACAGCCACTAAATACGTGCAAGGATACCTTACCATTTGAATACTGGAAAACACTCCGGGACTATATTAAAAGCTGAGATGCATCCCGCTGAATCTGAAGGCAGTCTTCTTCAGCAGATACCAATTAAATGTCATCTTCATTTCTCTAGTAAAACGAGTCATATGAGGCCTTCCCACTGTGAAGGGTATCCGCCAGCACCGCAAATCCACTACGAAGTGGCAGTTAGGTGGATGTTGCCCCATTCTACAGGAAACACAATGATCCCCCTTTTCCGTCAAATAAACACTGATGTGTGACAAGCTTCCACCCGAAAAACGCGCCATAGAAAGCCCATCAAATTGGAAAACGATTAGATAGCACGCTTGATGCTTGTGAGACGGTGCTCAAAATTAATCCGTCCGTACCTCTCGATGGAGAACAGAAGGCTGGATTGGAGCTCAGACTCTGAACGAATTTTACCCTCACAAATCATTAAAGAGCTTTTAAGCGTTTTCCACGCACTTTTCTCCTCTACCCGGATAGTAACCAGTTAATAAAATTTTATTTGGACTATTCTTTGCATAGGTATACTGTCAATTTTCCCTGGGAGTTGCTGTACCCTTGGTCCTGCTATATGCCCCATCTATACTGTGCGCCTCTGTCGGAAATCAGTCCGTTTGCTTCTGAACTGGCAGCCTGCCATAACCAGATTATTCTCTGCTTTCTGTGCTGGTTTAAATGATGTTAGCCCAAAACATAGATGTGATGATTTTAGAGGGAGTCTGGCGTCTGTTACGTCAATGTAAAGTGCTCGAGCCCATCAAATTCCAGTATCGGTGCTGCCTTCAGACTACATGAATGCTTGATTTTCTTCACCTATGTTATCACTCCATTTGCTCGCTCGCATTGAAGCCCCAGTTCAAAACGTTCCAATTGCCTTGGTCATCGCATAATTCATCTTCTAAGTGCACTTGGTGATTATGACCCATCATGATTTAGTTGACATTCTGCATCAACTGGGTGTCCATGCAATATTATGGTCTAAATGAACCTCGCCGAAGGTTTTCTCCACTTTTTGAAGTTGCTGCGCCTCTATGTACGCGTTAAAAATTCAATCATACAGGGTCGAGCTAGAGTGGCCCAAATGTTCAAAATGGTTAGGGGAAATCAATATTAATGTACCAATCGCGTTAAAACAATCGGCTCTACATATCGTGTGCATCATAATGCTGACGAAGTGACCATACGGCAGTTGATGATGCGGTAGATTCCAGCAAAAGATGCTTGGTAGTCAAAGTGATTCGAAAATAAAGATGTAAAGCCGAGTGTCCTAACGCGAACCTCGCATTACGTTTACTTTTCTTTAACGTTTGTGACCACTTGTGAATCACTCTTACTCGGCTCAATACGATGGCAACACTGGCAACCCCGACATGTGACCGATACAAGGAAAAGATAGTCGAAAGCCGTAACAGACTGTGTATTCGTTGATGAGAGCTTGCGAGCAGCTCGCGCATGAGCAGCGCATAAATGGCGACCGCGCCTGGCGGTCAACGGTCGGTCAGACAAGCTATCCAGTTGAAAAAACCCATGTTCCGCTATACGGACTGTGAATAAACTCAGTCCAAGAGGAATAAAGCAGATCTCGTCTATAATGAAACGAACAACACAGACGACATAGACATCAAAGTAGATGTTGGACACAAGTAGTGTCCGAAAATAATTGATTCGGCCCCAGTAAATGATATTACTGCAAGTTAATTAAGGCCCCGGGCAAAGACACCCTTAATTTTGGTTCGTATAAGACTCCGAAGATAAGGCTAAATCCGATTGCTTCTGCTGCAAGCAACATCCAAACTCGACCATCAGGCGTTCGGTGAACAATTATGAGCAAATATAATTTAAAAGCCACAATGGTGGCAAACTGAAAGCGTTCACCTGACGATTTGTAGCGCTAATGCCGTTGTTATGCTTGTTTTTCTTTTGAAATTCTCCACCATTCAGCTTACATGCTTGCACAGCGTTGCTGTTTTCCTGCACAACGCTTGGTATCGGGCGCCGTTCTAAACAGAACGATCTACCAGCACAGGATGAGACTAAGCTGCACGAGGTTCATGCTTGCGGTCTTCCACTGTTGTCACAATTTCCACTAACTCCACTGGAAGAAAACAATTTTTTCCGTTAATATAGGATTCATAGGCACTGATCTTGAGCACTACTTCAAAACTTCGAAATACAGCCGCTGTTACTGTGGTGAGCCGACCTAACCGCAGGAACTACGCTACACCAGGTACGTCTCTCTATGGCGCGTCGTCTGTAGACCGCCGCATCGGTACGGTGTATTATGCTGACTGATGTGCTTAGTTGGCTTCAGCGCACGTTGGAATTTCTGCTTATATATTTCTAAGGTCAACTACGCGACCTTTTCGAAGATTGCTCGATGCACGGAGCAAGTTGTAAGCTGCTGTATTGGATCTGGTTGTGTAGGTCATGTTGGTTGACACGCTTACTGGGCCTTGGGTTACGCTGGTTTCCTGCTCGTGGTGTCCATTTTTGATTCTGGTGTGTGTGGGCTCCAACGAAGAGTACTGCTATAGATGTATATTACGGGTGTAAAGATCAAATTGCGAGCTGCTGAATTAGATTTGGTTGTGTAAGTATTGATGCTGACTTTGGCTCCCCCTGGTTTCCCTTTTGTGCTGTCCACTTCAGATTGTGACACTCGTGAACCCCGAGATTCACGACGATTACTGTCCTACGTTCATATTACGTCGATGTGTAGGCCAGGTTATGCTGCCATACATAATTTCCTTCGTCTTTTACTCCCTTTAATAATGAAATGAATTTCGTCATTTTTCATGAAGAGGGTCGCGGCCAACAAAGGGCTGGAGGATTCGAACCCGCGACTTTCACGGGGTGTTGTTGAGACCAACAGCTGTGCTGAGAGTTCCGACTGGAGTGGTAGTTGGTGATTATCGTTTAGGATCAGCTGTGCAGGATAGCTGGTTTTCATGTTGATTTAATCATAGAATAGGCACAAACAAAAGCGAGCACGGACCGAAGTATGATCTAAGTTCACAGGTGTGCACTGGTTTTCGACGAGTGCTTACGGAAGTGTAATTCTGAATGCGAATTTTGGAGATACAGCATGCATCTATGCCGACGTTTCCAAGAGTTCTAGATAAGACAGCTTATTGCCCTATTTGGACGAGTATGTCGAAAATGAAGGTAGCTAGGTTAAGTGAACACTTAGGTTTAAGTCATGCTTGTAAACTACTTCTATACCTTTCACTAATGCTTCCATCAGATAAACCCATCGAGCCGAGATTGTTGGTGACATCTTGTATGGTCCATACAGCGAAAGAGCAGATATTGGTTAAGTTCCCCGTAGAAAGTATGCTGGAGGTACTCGGGCAACCGATTCTTCGCTGCTGCTCATGTCACAGGTTTTGTTTTCTTTGGGAACTGTAACGGGCCCCCTTGACTCCAAAGTTCCACCCACAAGGCAGTGGGGCGTTAACCCAGCACGATAACTCAGACCAGGCTCATGATTGTCACAACCCACCC
>LUCM01001889.1:0-22071 GCA_008360955.1 Fasciolopsis buskii | reverse complement strand
GTTATTTCTCAGTTAATCTCTGAACGGTTTGTTCACCTTCACCACATGAGCACGTTGCACCTATCCGTCACTGATTTGCACGGTTACTGTCCGTTAGCTCACAGTGTTCAAGAAATCAGAAATGTCACTCAGCCATTGCGAGGATCAGTTTTCCAGTTAAGTGAATTGAGTACGAATTAAATCATTTCCAGCATCCTCACCTTCCCTCCTTAGATTCAACTAGTAGTTTTCCAGATTTAATTGGTGACTTATCTATCTGAGACGATACTTTAATAAATCAGTATTAAAACGGTATAATTCAACCGATACCATAGCACATCGCTGGTCGTTGGGTCGCAAAGCTAAAAACACAACTGAATGAATAAAACATCTACCAACACCGATTGATGTGATGACTTCATAAGTAAATAATGAAGCCTTCTAATCTTAAATCGTATGCTTTAATCGTCCCTTATTAGGTGTACTCAGGTAGTACTAAAACCAATAATGGTTAGAGTTATGACATTCCAAACGTATTTAGTCGGTTAGCTTCTTACTGTACACCTGTTGGTCAGCGTGCTAATTTTATTGCATGTATTCGTCTTATTTATCTTCGTTTAGTCTATTTTGAATATTTACTTGGCTCCTTTGTGGTCGAATTAATAACCCTTATATTCTTCACGTTGATATTCTCTTTTTTCCGTATTTCAACCAGGTTTAATTGCTGAGGTCATCCTTTACTCCGAAGGATTTGAATCGTCAAAAAACCTGGCCTTGAAAATGACTCAAATGTACAAATTATGCAGTGAACAGTTGTCACAGCAAGATCATTACGATTTCGGCATGCGTGCGCTAAAATCCGTCTTGGTTATGGCGGGGTCCTTAAAGAGACAGAACCCCGATAAATCTGAAGATGTGGTCCTCATTCGAGCACTGCGTGACAGTAATTTGCCCAAATTCCTGAAGCAGGATGCTGTGCTGTTTACGGTACGTAAAAAGGAAGCATAACAATTTTAGTTCTGACAGAATTGCGGCGCATGTCATCGGATGTCGCTTACTTCGAATTTTCCGTATCCAGTTACTGGTGATATCGATACACGGTCCGGAGTTGCTTTTCAGACTGATATACACTGTGCGACAAAAATTTATTTGTCCGCAACTCAAATTCCGCTAGATAGTAACAACCCATCCAAGTTGGTTATTCTTCCCGGATCCCTCTGAAAATGCCGCATGTCATATGCAGCCTCTCTCAAGAAAATCATACGCAATGCCTGCTTACGACAGAAATGTTTGCTACCCAAGCTCGAAGACCAGCGCTCCCCACCGGATTGACTAATCTTTGATAGTCGCTGTAGGGGCGGTGGCTAAATCCTGATTCCAAATCAACCATAGGCCGGGTGCGCAACATATAAGACTTTGCTCATCCGCATATGTGAAGGAGGAGTGTTCTGGATACTCAGAATGTCTAGCATCAGTCGAAGGGCACATGAACTGAGGCATCACAATCGCAGATTCGCAGTGAGCTACGGGATTCTTAAATCGTTCTACTGCCTTGCATTTGTGCTCAAAGGCTGAGAGTGGGATTCTCCAAATCAGCCTTCTATTTCAGTTTAGGTGATCAAGCGGCATCCAGTCCATTGATGAACTACGCAGTTAATTTACCACACTTTTTGCAACCAATAAACTTGCATTAAAGTATTTTGGTTTTGGTCATTGCCTCAGTACCGTCCACTCACAAGAGGAAGAGAGAACGAGAAATAGTGAGAGATAGACTGCAAAACAATTAGTTGAAAAACTACCAAGAAAAGATTTCGAATGCATGAACACCACTGATTGTGGCATTGATCCATTAAGGCTGTTGTCTCCAATCGTCTAACTGGGGGAATCTATTGTAAACCAATCCTCATGCTATTCAGATTCAACATCTCATGAACTCAATACCCAGAATTATCGAAAGGGTTAGAATTATGAGTACATGCTATTATCGACACCGATTTATGATGCGGAACGATACAAAGCTTTTGTTTACGTAAAATTTGTGTATTGCTGCCCTGCCTTTAGGAATTTTGTGTCAAGAATCACATGAAGTAATATTCAGTCCATTGTGAGGTATGCATCAACATGGCGGACGCCCATGTAACTTTGCGAGTGCTTGCAGCTCAGGGGCGAAGACACTTCTATTTGGGGAATGAAAAACTGATTTCTGTGCGGCTCACATGAGTACAGACCCCTTGCATTTTTGCTTTTTGAGTAACATTTTGCGCTCTCAGTAAGTTAATCGGATTTCTGCTCAAAATAAGCAGTTCAGTCGGGATCCCGGTTGCAGTTCGACTGGATTCATTTCACCGTTCTTATTTGGAGGGTCTATGTGACGTCGGAATTTAAACTTTTACCTCATCCACATCTTTTACTTTTTTCTTAGACCATGCAAACAATGAAATACTCAAATGCGAACTTACTTTGTTCCTGAAGATCAGTAGTAGAAACGACAAAGACTCCGATTTTTCTGCCTCTCTAAACCTGGGATCCCGATCATGTTGAGTACGTTGCCTGAGCTGCTGTTCACCGTTCTCGAGTCCACATATGATGCGCATTCACGATCATCGTTACAACAGTGTCATTTTGAATCTCTTGTCGTCGCTATCAGTACGTGAGATGGATGCAATCTGCTAAAGGACAACAAGAAAGTCTGAGGGCTTTTAAATGCAGTTGTTTGTGGTCTCAGACCTAACTGATAAGACTTATGTTAGAGCGACAGTGATTTCCATCCCATTTTTATTACCGTACGTTACAAGTTTCGACGTCAGAATACATAGGTTCTCTGACTAGTTGACGGAAGACAAATTTTTGAAATAATTCTGAGTCTCTGAATTGTGAAAACTCATTGATAATTGAAAATGTTGATCAGAGATTACATGAACTGTCGTTGCCCCATTTAGAGGATGAATTGCAATAGGCAGGAAAGGAAGAACAAATTATCCCGGCGATCGCGGCGATTTTTTTTGTATCCAATTAATTTCAGGCTATTTTGCAAGATTTGTTTCCCGGTATTACGCTGCCTGAACACGACTATGGACGCTTTTTGGACGAAATCCAGTCCGTACTTCAGTCTATGGGCCTGCAAGTTGTGCCGGCTCAAGTCACCAAAGTCATCCAATTTTACGAGACTCTACTGGTACGCCATGGTGTTATGCTTGTGGGCCCTACTGGTGGTGGTAAGACTACTGTTTATCGAGTTTTGATCAAAGTGTTGACCAATTTGCACGAGGCTGGTCTTTCAACAGAAGTTCCCGAATATCAACCAGTAAAAACATACGTGCTCAATCCGAAAGCGATCACAATGGGTGAATTGTATGGTGAGGTCAACAAGCTCACTCTGGAGTGGCATGATGGTCTCCTAGCCTCGATAGTGCGACGTACCTGCGTGGTAAGTGGCTAAATGAAACTAGACCAATTAGGTTTTGTTCGTTTCATCGCTTAGATCATCACCCTCGGGAATG
Source organism: Fasciolopsis buskii (assembly GCA_008360955.1). NCBI lineage: Eukaryota > Metazoa > Platyhelminthes > Trematoda > Plagiorchiida > Fasciolidae > Fasciolopsis > Fasciolopsis buskii. The sequence goes on along the minus strand of LUCM01001889.1, from coordinate 18,592 downwards.
CACCAATGTTCACATTTCGAAAGTGTTTTAATATGCCTTTCTTCAACATGGTTCCCCCGGAATTTCCCTACATCGAAGTAAATTTTCTTTCCACATTATTTCTTCAATCAGCATTTTGGATGATGTAGATCAGACGGGAAATTTCAACGTACATGTGGTGCTTACCAAACACCTTTTCACGCTTCGCTTGATCGAGAGGCTGAAGCTGGACAGGCAGAACTGTCAACTCAACCGAGTATATCCACAGATAAATCATCTCGTGCAGCGAATAACCGAATTTAGAACTAGTCAGAACAAACAGCTCACAGACCAGTCAAGATCCATTAGCGTCCTATGTTTGGGTAGTGGATAATGAATTATGATATCCTTTATTTTGGTCAAAGGTCAGCATAACTGTGGTGATATTGTGCTAGTTATTTCAATCGTCCAACTGAGCAAAATGCTGAAATAGCGAGGTGAGTTATTAAAGGTGAACCGAAGTAGTCAGCTAGATGAGCTATCGCAGAGTGCTGACCATGGGAACCCAATATAAATAACTTGTTTGTGGTCTGATAAGGGAATTTTGGTGCGTGGCCTACTGCCTTTATTTCTCACTAGAGCTAGCGGGAGAAGGTCATAGGGATCAACGCATGACGGGTCGATGTGGGAACAGATGTACCATTCTTTTTTGGTTTCAAGGATTTGCCGAACAAATATGAATTATTAGAATCCATTAGAGCGCAAAACTTTTCAACGACTAACCGATCAATGAACCACTAGTGATTCAGTCATCAGTCATGATGCGGAAACCTAGTACTACGCTTATTCATTTGTGTTGGTTTTGGCGTTTCATTTGTTTCATTGCATTTGTACAACAGAAGCGAGTTCACCTGATTTGAGTGGTGGTACAAAATTAGCTGAAAAATTATACAAACACATCTTTCATGTACATCCTTTTTCCTCTAGGATCTAACTGAGGACCACCAGTGGGTGATCTGTGACGGACCAGTTGACGCGTTGTGGATTGAGAACATGAACACCGTGTTGGACGACAACAAAATGCTTTGTCTGGCCAACTCCGAGCGCATCAAGCTGACTAACCATGTGCATATGTTATTTGAAGTTCAAGATTTGGCAGTGGCCTCCCCAGCCACTGTCAGTCGTTGTGGCATGGTCTTTGTGGACCCTGAAGAGCTTGGCTGGATGCCATATGTCCAGGTAACTAACACTGAGATGCGATAATCATGCTACTTTAGAGTAAACCGTGATGCAAAACGAGGTGCTTTAAGCTCCTGTCTAATATGGATTGTGTTTTACCCTCACCAGCAGTTAAGGATGTCAAAATGTTGATGAACAATGATTTCCCGTTTAGTTGAGCCCTCGGTACCAGTACTCATGCACTGCTGCTACCTTGCAGCGTCGTACAATGTTCAAGGAACTGAAAGTAAAATGTTTACTAATCAGGGGTGAGGTAGTGAGTGAAAATACTTTTAATTAAGAGAATTTCCGAAACTAAGATTATCACTTATCACAGCAATTTCCAACTCGTAGTCGGTGCAAATCTACGCAGATTAGTCTTGACTTTTATGAGCAGAGGATTTTAGTGCGAGTCATTAAACTCTAGTATTTCCACTTGGACTGTCAGAACTAAACTCAACGACATCCTCTGTCTTAATATAATACTTTGGTAACCACCATTTATCAGTCATGGTCGTTAATGTCTGTTCATCATCAAAGCTAACTAGTTTCTGTCGGATTTCTTTCCACTAAAAACACGACTCGTCTGCTGAATTCAATGTAGCAATAAATGATCTGATTACACTCAATTCTGCCAAGTGTAGCAACTTGCTAAAAGTTCACAAAAGTTTCAAAATCGAACATCACAAGCCAATTTTTTTTCGTTTTCCAACTTTGAAAAGCAGCACTGTCGGAAAATCGCAGTTTTCGGAACGTTCCCATTTTTGCTCAAACCAGCCCCAATAAATCACTACGGAAATGGGTTCGTAAAATGTTGCACCTGATGGTTTAAAACGAACCATCAAGCGAGGATCAATAAAGTTGGTTTTTGGGTTTCACCACAAGACTTGAGAGGAGTCCCTCACTATATTGGAAAGCGTGCGCAAATTCTGGGCTCGGGATCACATATCATGAACAGGAAATTACGGAAAAATGAAAAGGCGAAGTTTTTACAAATGCTTTTAGAACCGGAAGCAGCACAAATCCGTACAATAAAAAATATTGTGTTTTGTCTGGCGGGGTGGTCGGATTACCGCTTGCACTGGTAGTCATGATAACAGGTGACTAAGACCATTTATCCAGAGGGGGCCACGACGAAGGAAACGGTCTGAAACTAGAGTAGAACGAAGATCCTTAATCCCTCATCCCAACGTAAACAGTTCACAAACACTGACTTTGGTTGCTTATCACGCACAGACATGACTCACTCGAGATTGGATCATTATGTATAAAATCAACGAGGGCCAGAGGAATCTGGAAAATTTGAGTGATTTATGATTTAGTCGGGTCTCACGCACGACGACCTTAGTTCTATTTGTCCGGGCAAATAAGTTAGTCACACGTTTGTTTACAACACGACCATTCACGGGCTCATAAATGGACAACTAGGAATAGTAAAGGTGGAGAGCAAAACTGTAAGTTCAGGAACTATACAGAAGAACAAATGTTTCCAATGCAAAAATGTCATTGACTGCGGACTGAGCCCTATCACCCATTGTCTCCAGTCATCGATTTGGAGGATCTCATGGACCCCAACCCGATAGTCTAACTGTACATACACGAGACATTATTTCCCAGAGCCGCAACTTTATCCATTTCCCTGCACCTTCCTACCCGTAAATGTTCCCGGTCATTTCTCAAACTCCTGCTTAGTTGACGTCTCAGGGATCTACGCGCCTCATTGCATGTTGCATTCAGGGGGACGGATCTGCGAGCATCTAACTGTGCAAATGAAGTTGAGGATATCCTTCGTTTCTGAGGTGTTTGTGACAAGAAGTCCTACATGCAAGTTGCCGTTGAGTACAGAGCTTTCTTGATCTGCTCCCATAGTTTCCTCGGACTTTGGGCACTTTGCTGAGCCGAAAATCGCATTCAAACTCCCGACTGGAATGGCAGTTGGTGGTTACCGTTTAGACTCAGGTGTCCCGGGCAAGTGGCTTTTGTGTTTGTATGACCACAGACTAGGCGCAAACAAAAGCGAGCTCGGAACAAAGCCTCGGTTAAGTCCACGGGTTTGGACCAAAATGATTGGCAATCCTTGATTGATCTGCGGCACCGGTAACTGATTGAAATGCGACCGATCTGAATCCAGTGCTGTAAAGGCGAGGGAGGGCGCCAAGTGATCCATAGGCCGGTTAAACGTTTCCCTACAATGTTCTGCGCAACTATCCCGCCGACGATCCTGAAAATGAACTAGTGCGGTGTCGGATTTCTTAATCGCCTTGCTTACGTTCGACTTCCGTGAACCAGCAGATAGCGGCAACCTATAAGACATTATTAGTTTAATTAAATCATTACTATTCGAATCGCTTTTAGGCACATTCTTTTCCAAACAGATCTCAAAAAGAGGCATTTTCAGTAAACAGGTAATGGAATAAAGCAGTAGTACGTTTACGTTTGCATTGCTTTCGACGGCAAGTTTACAGTAGCTTCCAATTGTTGTTATAATGAGGCTCTTTTCACTTTGATCATTTGGTATAAATATTGTTTGATTTGTTCGCGTAAAAAGAAAGTGGATCGATTACATTTTGATGCATCTGAGAATACTTTGGGTTATTTTTTTACCCATCCTAAGTAAATCTCACTCTGTATCTATACAGAAGTATTTAACAAAAACAGCCTTGCTGTCGTAGGTGCTAACCATCCTACTTTTCGGTTGCCTTGAGAAACATTTCCCGTAAGCAGTTTTCCAATCGATACCGGTCACGGAATTTGATTCCCCAGTCCTAGTTGTCTCTATTGAGGACGTGGATTAATAAAATGTTTCCAAAGAACACTCTTCGAAGTACGATAATCGCCCGACATGAAAGGTCTTGTACTTATGTTTTATGCGTTATCAACAGGTCATGAATAAAGTAGGAAAATAAATTAATCAAATGGAATAATAAGTGATTAAGAATATGGAAGATAGCCATGGGCAGCGATAGGCGTTAAACGAAAAGTGCAATGGGAGCGAGGATGTTTGAACTTGTCATGGGATAATGCTAAATGTGAAGCGATCGGGGGCATTTAGCTGAATAATTTCGACAGCTGTTCAATTGGAACGCATCCGCACCACGTGGATTCAGAGCAGAACAATGGTCCACAAGAGACTGTCACTTAGACAACCGTCTTTTATTGGGCTTTGGTACATTTAACCCGTTACCCTTTTTGTGAAACTAGTAGGTGTTTTATTTATTTTTGCTTTCTTTACTTGTCAGTAAATAAAATATAAACAAGAAACATGGCATGCACTGGGGCACAAGTTTACAATTCCATATCTGTCTTTATGCTGAGTTTGATCAGTGTTGATTTATTCCGTTTTTCCTGGCAGACCTGGATTGGATCAATTGAAGAAAAACTAACTTTGCCAGTTCGGGATTATCTGCTCAAATTGTTTGCGCAATATGTGACTCCATGTTTGGATTACGTAATGCACGAGTGCACACCAGTCATTCCCCAAGTGAGCTCTGTTTTGTTTCTGTGTGTACGAGAATTTCGCTACTCGCGGGTCACGTTTGCACATTCAGGGACGGTTTGATAAATGTTAATCGCAATCGTCGAAAATTCCTAGCCATTGGATCTCAACACATCTAGCTTGATTTTAATTTTACAGTTATTCAGCCGTTTACAACCCGTGACATAGGTAATGCACGACCGTTGACTGCACGCATGTCGGTCGATCTAAACGGCTTCAAACAGAAGCAAAACGAGAATTTTTAGTCTCAACCCAACAAAATTATGCCCAGGCGCTGATTTTGCTTGCTTGTAGCACATGAGCTCGACAATCCCCAGGCCACTCAGGGTTGTGTCGCCATGTCCAAGCTCAGCGACTCCCATTTGAATCCGAAAAGCCTAAGTGATTAAAGACTTGGTCGGGACTCAAACACGATGACGTCAATTTTCACTCGGTCAGACAGGTGAGCCATGCTGAACTGTGCCCATTACGATCATTCACGGGCCCACAAATGGAGGCTCTCTGGTAATCTGGGGTACAAACGGGCGAGGTAAGACGAGTTGAGGAATGCAAGCTGTATTCATGTCCTCATGTTCTTCAATCCCTATATTTAAACGCATTGTCGTTGTTTTGTGTTAATCAATGCAGTGTACACAGCAAGTTCCCACGATCTCACGGACGCACTGATTGTGTACTACGCCTCACCGAGAATTCGTCTGTCGTGGTTTGACGAAGAACGACGACTGGCGATCTCATCGAATTTCTACGTCTGAATAGCGTCGTGGTTAGCTACCTCTGTGTAGCCGAAGCTATGCTAGGTAAGGTGGGAGGGAGAGGGGATACGGTCAACGCAGTCTGCCCCTTAAATGACCAAACAGTAAGTGTTGTCAGTCCTGATTTGCATCGAGTTGGCGAGGGCAGGACTCAAATGGCCCAGGGCAGAAACGCATTTAGCATGCAGTTGATCGAACGTTCATATAGGCAGCACGAGGCTGTGGAAGCATAATTTCTTGTTGCAGCGAGAGTGAATCAGAAAGCATTGAACAGATACGCAAACTAAGCGAAGTGCACACACAATTAGTTTTACACCTAATGACCGCAAAGTCCTGGAGCAGAAATGCCGTCACATTCACGTGGAAAATTTGTTTGAATTTGATGCCATGATTACTGTGACATACTTCTGGATTATTAGAGTTGTTCTTCGTTTGATTGATCGTATAGGTGCCCATTGCACGAATTCAGACCATGTGCAAACTGCTTGAAGTTTTGCTGACGCATCCTGGTTGTCCTCCGATGAGCTTGGAGAAACAGAAATTAAACCCAATTTTGGCGATGTCGTTTGTGTTCGCCATGACTTGGGGATTGGCTGGACCATCGATCGATGCCAACTGGGACATGATAGATGCATTTATACGTAATCTGTTCGACGATCTGGGGGATGCCCGGGTAGGTTTTCTTGTTTTTGCGTTAATACAACTGAAGTTCATGGTTGAGAGAGCAATAATTTATAATTGTTATAACCGATTTTTAGTCTATTACCTTTGAAGTGTTAGAAATCTCCCACTAGTCTCGTTTAGCAAGCACTAAGTGAACAATGTTTGTGGAAAAGAGCCACGTTCACTCAGAGGCCACCGGCCGGGTAGATGACCAACGGCTAGCGAAGTCGAATTTGTCAAATTTTCGTATGGGAATGGCCTGATCACGGCCGACTGAGTTATCTAAATTCGAATTGGATGTCGGAAATACAAGAAATTTATACAATATCAGTGTCACTTTTCGCCTTATTTCGGAATCATACCGAATCTATTCAGGCTTGTGTAAATCAGTGCTACTTTTTCACCTAATGTGAAAAATATTTTTCTGCGTTCCGACTGTGTGATATCGCGTTGACGACCGCGCAGACGTTTTGTTCATAATGGTTCAGTCCCTGGATGACCAGCCTTTGGCTTAGACAGTTAGACTCATTCATCTTTGCGCTGTCGTTTCCCTACAGTTCCATAGATTTATTCTTATAAACTAATCAAATTTTCTACTGTTTGTGTGGTTTCATTTTCGGTTTTCTTACTTAGTTAAACCGTCTGCGACCTAGATGCTAAGTTCGGAGACCAGAACTCCATGAAAGCCAACAACCTGAGCTACGACTAACAAATTTTTAAAGCTATTATGGGTAGTTTTTATCGAGCGTTTGATTTGTTAAAATGTGAACTGGTCAGGAAAATTCTTACACGTTTGCAGATCGAAACAATTAATGCATGTTCAGATTTACCTGTGACATAATTTCAGTTATTTATTCTCAGGAGGTAAAAAAAATCCGCCTAACTATTAGAAAGATATTGACACTTAGTTCCCTAGGATTCTAAATTGTTTTATTTTTCATATCAGATTCATGCAGTGCGTGCAGTACGAACACGCAAGTGCTGCCAACTGGAATCATATGTGAGCAAACGAGAGTCAAAATATAACAACTAAGGTGCGCGATTGATTCATGAAGGGTAATTTCATGAAATTTCCTTGACACCATTTGGTGACATTTTGCTGATGAAAAGAGATGTGGATAGATCGTTTGGCATTCATTAATAACCGGTCTGAAGTCGTCAGCTTTCTTCACTAATTGAGGAGCCTGAAAGATGTTAAATTACAACCATTTTTAATATAATCGCCAATCTATTTAATTTTGATCATAATGTACAATCATTTTTCGGAATTATTGGTGAGACAGAATTCAAAGATTTTTTCATGTTGGCAATTCGCTATTCATTTTTGGGTGTAAGTAATATGGTTGTGCTTCATTGTGCGTCGAATGCTCCAGAAAATAATTGTTAATGAAACTTTCACACTGTGGAAACAGTATGGACCCATCATCCCCTAAGTATTCACTACACGGTAACAATCATATGGGATGATCGTGATGACTACACACAAATTACTTGGATGGCAGCCTCCGTTTCAGTCAGTTGGATTTTCTCTGTTCTTTCCTACACAGCTTCCTCAGCACGGTGACCTCTGGTCCTGTTATGTGGATATGGATACAAGACGTATGGACAGTTGGGAAAAAATGCTAGGCGGGTTCACTTACTCCAGATCGATTCCGTTCTTTGACATGATAGTCCCGACAATGGACACGGTCCGTTACGGTTACCTTATGACGAAGCTGTTAGCGGCGAAACAGAGCGTCCTCTTTACCGGTTTGACCGGGGTTGGTAAAGTGAGTAGATTATCGTTATCTTCATTTTGGACTAATAAAATAGTCACAAAGCCGCTGTTTTGGGCGTGAAATTTTTTCAAGCACCATGTTTTTTCGTCATTCCGCAATCTCATTTTTAATCAAGGCTATTCCCTCAGTTTGCACCCTTATGTTCTGTGTGCTAGAAAATTATACGAAAGATATGGGCAGACAGGAATATTTATGGATTCAAACCAGAAACTGCTCTGCCTTGCTGATGAAGTCCCTCTTTGCCTTTAAAAACGATATATATATCACGCCTACTTAAAACTGAATAACAAGTGAACAGAATTATACAGAAAGTGAATGAAAAAGAGGAAGGAGAGGACGTTTTGTTCTTGGTACCCTCACCGTAAATGTTTTGCGAATTTTGTTCTGTTTTCCGTGGTTTCTACAAGGCACGATATCTACAGACAGGTCACACAACATTCGGTCCACTGATTTGGGTTTTGAGCCAAGTCTCTCAGCGGTCTGGATAGTTTAGAATGCACACCGGTGACTTTCAATTATTGAGAACTCTATCACGTAGCTGTATTTAACCCTAGGGTTCACTGACAATTGCCTGTGATCAGACCACATGCAGCGCTTAGCAGACAGGATTTCATGGCCGTGCATTACCTCAGTCAGGTGGAACAAGCTAAAACGGACTCTCGTGCAAGAAATCACAGAACTCGATTACCTGAATATTCCATTAAAGAAAGAATATACTAGTTAATGTACGAAAATTTTTCAAATGGTACTTGAACAGGTCAGATTACTAGGACCCCTAGGTTTTACCAAAAGTCCAAGCCTTTAGGGGAAGATCGGACGTGTGGGAGGATCAAAGGAAGGCCCAATAAACAAGCACAAGTACTGACAAATATACCACAGAAATTGACCAATCACACCGTGCGGAACAATACTGTGCGGTGCTGCGACGACATAGGTGGAGTACCCTCGCCAGTGGAACTAAAAATAACAATAAGCAGTTGACACGGGGCCAGTCATATCAAAGGGGGTCGACGCGTAGGAAGAACCGGCTACCGGGGGGTTATTGCATAATACTATTATTAGTAATAATGACAGCAATCATAATATTAGCCGACACAAAGGGTGGACCCATGTATTTATACTACACTTATCGACTCACCGAAATTCGAGTAGAAAATGCTCAAAGAAATAAAGCAACTGTTCATAAAAATGTAAAGTTTAGCTGAAAGACGCTCCCAATTTGCAGGAATTAGGGTTGAATTCAAGGGAGTATGGAACAGGCAGCCAAACCTACCTAAGTTTGAAACTAGTTTTTAATAGGCCAGTATGCAGTTGGAAATGCGGAAGAACTGGGGAAAATTCTGCTCTTACTTATCTGTAGATCACGCGTTTTATCAATAAAGTCGGCGATCATCGACGAATTGACCTAAAAGAGTTCTTTTACAGGCCGGCGAAACCATAGGAAAACAGTGGAGAATAATCGAAAAGCAAACCCTGGGAGGTGAAAGGGGAGGTAGTACCCTGTTTACAGTGGAAACACCGTAGTTTTCTCATTTGAAAGATAGTCACTGTCGTACATCACAAGTTCGCTTCCCATTTCGGGACGGTGCATGGGCACCGCTGAGAATGAAACAGCTGCCGTCGTATTAAATGGGAAGCTGGACATTGATGTACCGCACTAACTTCCCTGTCACTCGGAACGTTTTTGTCCGGGTGATGTATGCAAAATGAGAAATAAAGTGTCCGTCTCTACTCATGTCTCAGAATTGCCATTTCTTTCAAAATAGATGGCCACGGGAAACCCACTTGGCATTTCGTGGAAAATGCCACGTGAAAAGTTAAGACTAATTACAGGCAGTTTTTTTATTTCGTGTTATCTTCTTTAGAGTAGGTGCATGATTTAGTCCTAAGTTCCTGATTTAGCCCAGACGAACACAAATCACTTTGCAGAAAAACCAGTTTGTTTGGATGAATGAATACGCATGAATCATCTATGTGTTGCCACAGAACAAATCACAGCGGGGCAGACATGAACAGGATTTTTTGTTATCAATCTGACCAACTTGTTTTCCCTCGTAGTTGTTTCCGTTTCATATGTCTGCATTTTCGCGTTGATCTGCAGTGGTCGTGTGCAAAGATTATTTTACTGACTATCTACGAATGTCATGCGTGTTTGCAAGGAAACACAACTGTGATTCGTTGATAATTCTTTGTCAGCTGAACCAACCTTAAGAACCAGGACAGAATGCCCCGCGATGCAACAGGGTTGTGTTGTCCCATTGATCTTTTGGACTAGCTTTGTTTTTTTCAATTGTTCGAACATTTATATTGACACTCTTAAGATAACTATGATTGTTTCTTATGGATTCTGATTGTTCTTCTTTCTAATTCGAATGCTGAAATACTTGATTGACGATATGTTCCACTGTTTATCCGCAAAACCATGGTACGACTTTTTTAAATGACGAGAAATGCTAAAAGATATGTCCCACAAATGCATTTTTCACCTAATTTTGCGCCAGTCATATTATCTGACATTTGACTAGCAACACATGCTAATGTGACGAACCCTTGCACAAACAATTCGCCCTTCCCACGGCAAATATTTTCTTTCCTGAGGCATCATAAGCCAGACTGCATGTTGACTGGAGAAATCGGTAGCACAAGGCTTCGTATAGAGACCGTGCAAAACAGTCATATAGTAGCGTGAATGAAATCGAAATACTAGTTTCCGAGTTTTTAAATAGGAAATGCATTTACGCCTTTTACAGTGTTCGGTAGTTACAGACAGAACACCTCTTGGATTAGGTAGTACTTTTGACTGGCTTACCAAAGTTTCAGCGTACGCTCCTTTCCATATGGAATGTGTCCGTTCGTAATGGCAGCAGTTTATTAGTCTGGGTCATTTTCCCCATATAAATAGGAGATTCTGTTAACTTACAGATAATATTTCACAAAATGCCAGTCTCTTGTTTTCCGGCTTAATGTAAAAGGTTTGGATTGGTGTTTGTATGGTGAATAAGACGTTTTTGGCCTGCTTGGTATAATTTGTAATTTGTTTCCGTTCGTGAATCCAAGTCTCTTTACGGCTACTTTAAGTCCAATTTCCTCGTGCTGTGATTGCGAACCATTTGTAGATGACAAACTTTTGAATCGGTTTGTTGATTGATTCTTCAGACTGAACCGTTTTGCTTCTGGATTGATTTTACCTGCATTGGTCACAAAGTCTTTTTTTTGTGTCTCTCCGACTTGAAGTTACTGATGTCGTATGGGAAATAAAGAGATTCCACGCTGAATATTTTTGTAAGACATTTCATTGCGCCCGGAATTTTTATGCCTGCTGTTTCCTGGAATAAGGTTACCTTTGCACGCTCTTCGTACTCCGCAATCTGGGCCTTATAAGATCAGTTCGTCGACATCTACCCATGACGCACAGTCAACGGTGAGAATAGTATCACATCTTTTGTACCAGGATTGGGACGTGAGTTTTGTCTCTAGGCCAAATCTGGGTCCATTGATGGAAAAAGGGAGGATGTACAACATCAACACCGTCTGTTTTCTCTCGTAAGTGAAATAAAGTTTCGTGCTTGGGGTTGTTGCAAAAATTCTTTTCACTATAGATAGGAGTTCCTATCAGAAGCCAACAACATTCTGTGACGTACAGTACGAACATTTGCTTTGGGTGTGAGAGAGAAGAAAGACGTTTGAAATTCGGAAATCTTTTCCGCAGAGTTTATCACGATCACCTGACTTGATTCTCTATTTCATTTATTTTTTCTTTACCTTTTCAGCACATTATATTCAACATGGAGGCATCCTGCATCACGCACTAATTCTGTCGAAGAGACTCAGAATAAAACTAAACTCCCACATGTATGATAAACAAATAGCCCATGTTTCAAAATCTTAATATTCGTAGTTAAATGGTAGTATTTTTCTGGGTAAAGCTGACCGGAAAATGTACTCAACAACTTATTCTGGTCCTTATTGTTGTTTAATGTAAGATGCTTGTGTTGTGAGTGTGTGCATGATATCAGTATTACCGAGTTTTGTCGTCATTTACTCACTTATCTTTTGGTTGCTTACTGTTGTCTCACGTGACCACATTACATTCAGGTTCTTCCAGTTGAATGTCACCATTTACTTAAGCTCTATGTTTTCTGTGCATGTCCGTTAGAAAAAGTAACTTCAGACTGGAGACCGTGGATATTACAATGCAACATACTAATTAGATTGTATCTACAGCCTTTCCACCAAGTGATTTGCTAATGGGGATCCACCAAGTTGATAAGATACAACCAGAGCAGAGAAGGTGTTTTTGCGATTACCCTCCTGATTAGGACTGAAAGAATCACGTTACTTTCATGATCTGTTCAGTGAAGATCTCCCGTTCAACTTAATAATCCCATTCGTCTTCTGCTTTCAGTCCGTAGTTGCGCGAGGAACTCTGAACGACATCGCAGCCGAGTGCAACTACGTACCAATCTTTGTTAATTTCTCCGCACAAACCAGTAGCAATAGAACACAAGAGATGATTGAAGCCAAATTAGAAAGGCGAAAGAAGGGGGTTCGCGGTGCACCGCGAAACAAACGAGTCATTATGTTCATTGACGATTTGAACATGCCGAAGCAAGATACGTACGGAAGTCAGTCACCGATTGAATTACTGCGTCAGTTCCAAGATTTTGGTGGATTTTATGACCGTGATAAGTTGGAATGGATTGAAATTCGGGACATGACTTTGTCCGCAGCTTGCGGTCCCCCCGGGGGTGGTCGAAATCAAGTTACTCCCAGGCTGATTCGACATTTCTCTGTTCTTGCAATTCCTCCACCGTCGGAAGCCAATTTAAAGCAAATTTTCTTGGCCATTCTTCAAGTAAGTTTTGTTTATTGTGATGACACTACAGTAGGTTATTTCAAGGGATAACAGTTGTTTAATTGGTTTGATTGTTGTTCTTCATACTCGTGGTTATCAATACCATTTACCATACAAATCTAGGGGAATGAGTGATTGGTGTTCCAACTGACAAATGTTGAGAGTTAAATGTGCTTTAGACTGTAAGATCACTCAGAAGACCGGTTGGTGCCGAGTACTATCAGTGTTCACACGAATAAAAACTGACAATTCAAACGAAAGGTAGTTCCTACCAAAGTAGTAGCTTAAAAGAACGGAGTTTTTTCTATTACTGACTTGCTCAATAAATGTTACTGGGGTAATAGGGATTTTGTGCAATTTCCTATGCACGTTTTGCGGACATGGCTATTGCGTCCATCGCGAACGCTGCCAGTTTCTTCCGGATTGTTTAACAAATATCAGATAATTATACGTAGTATTTCACCTCAAACTTTACACTCAGCTATTTACCATGGCTTATTTTACCCTCATTTCACCAAACGATATATTTAAACAGGGTTTTCTGCGTGATTTCCCTCAAACGGTGCGTGGAATTGCTGAAGTTGTGATCAACGGCGCAGTGGAGATTTACGTCCGAATGGCCAAGGAATTGTTGCCAACACCAGCCAAATCTCATTACGTATTCAACTTACGTGACTTGTCAAAATGCGTTCAAGGTATGGAAGTCTGTGTAAGGCCGAAACCGGTGTATTTTAATTTATTATGCAGTATTAAAAGAATGATCATACCAAGGCGAAAACCAAGGGCGGATAGGTATGGTCGTTCGCAGTCATACGGCCCCAAAATAGCAGCACGTTGTGCAATCGCTCTGGACTGGAGCTGTGCAGCCAGAAGTGATAGTAAGATCCCGCTGGCTAAGCAAGCCAGTTAGGTGGGAACATATTAAACGAAATACTTTCAACTCAATGAAACTGGCTGAATTTAATTCTCTTCCTCGCCTGGCAGCCATCTAATAGTTGTGGCCCACTTCTGAAAAATAACACAATTGTTATTTCATTAATAAAGGAGGAAAAAGTGAAAGAAAAAAAACATTGCCAGGATACTGATTGACTGGCTTAGACATTGTCGCAATGGCACGTAGCAGATATAATTCATTTTAATCAGTAAGTTTATCATGGATCACCCTCAAAGAAGAAACAAATCACCTAGCTTGTATTCACTTATCAACCATTATCTAACTGTTTTCAATACTAAAAATGTCCCATGCATTTCTACATTTTGTATTTATTATTTTCGGATAGGTCTTCTGCAGGCAGACACTGGAGTGATACGTGAGAAAAAGCAGTTTTGTCGTTTATTTTTCCACGAAGCTCAACGCGTGTTCCACGATCGGCTAATCGATCGGGAAGACAAGCAATTTTTCAATGAAATGCTAGCTGAATTGTCAGCGAAAATCTTTGGTGAAGTAAGCTTGCTTGTGATATCCGCCATGTTACCCAACTAGTTGTCACTAACCGTTACCATTGCCGTCGATGATCAGTATTGTGGCATTCGGCTGTGACTGCCTCCAGCTCGAATTTCGCCACTGCCAGTAACTGGATCATTTGACAGTCATCAAAAGGCTGCGGTACCCTTCCAAAATACTGTTTACTAATTAATACTGACGACCAGAAATTTTGAAAGTAATTGAACTAACAGCAGGCGGTGTTAGGTTCGCTGTCGGTGAAGAACAACGGAGCATTCTTCTTTTCCTAATCTGTTCACATGCATTGACCATAATCTAGTGCTTCACAGGGTGAGCGCTTGTTTCTCTACCTACAATAAAACAAATACAGGTCGCCGGTCATTCGGCAAATCCCGTGTCTGTATGCAAAAAGGAGCAGGCCCATTCAAACAAAAGGGAAAAATCAAATATGATACATGTCAGAAGAATTGATTCAGTGCTTTCCCCGATCAAAATCGCTAGAACTGCATTGTGAGCAATTTTGCTACTGTAAATCCAGTCCCGGCTTCTCATGCGATGTGCTTTGATAGGATTCGAACCAGCAGATTTTAGGTCCAAGAGCCTCAACCTTATCCGCCTGACCACCACCGGTTATCGCGTACTACCCAGTCTCTATTTTTACCGGCTAAATTGTCTGCCCGCGGTTGCTAGTTCTAATCGCGAAGGGTTGTGTGGTGCCCCCAATGAAATACATCAACCAACCGTTCGCCTGTACTCCACCGAAAAGCCTGGCGTGCCAGCAGTTTATTACCAATAGTAATATACTATCATCCCTATGTAATTAGAATGCACATATTGCCATTAATGATCACTTGGGCACCGCATCCGCAAGGATCTGTAATTTCTATGCATAAGCCGGCGTTGGACGGGAGCATTTGTGATTTGAGCGGATAAACTCAAGAAAAACATGTAAAAATGATGAAGTAGGTTTTAAAGCGACTCAGGCATTTCTGAGAGTCCCCGGGTTATTAATGAAGAAATTTATCGTAAGTGGTTTCGATTCGAATCTTGCCGCTACCAATTCGCAAATTGAAAACCTCTGTCGTTGGCTATTACTTTGCTCATGAAATGAAAGAAAAAATTTTCTCGACAAACAAAATATTTTGTCTAAAAGCATCTTAGAGGTACTGTTTTATAATCGAGGATATAACCAAAATTATTGATAATGGATTGTGGTGCAAGAAGCGGAGAAATCATCTACCAGAAGGGGGCGATTGGTGTGCGCCAGCGACCCGTGACCATGCAAATCAGCGACGGATAGGTACGAAATCGTGAGGTGAAGTTCAACAAAACCGTTGACAGCCCGCCCGGTAACATAATGGCTAAGGCGCTAAACTCAAAATCGTTCGTCCCGGGTTAGCGTTCCAGTTCCTAACACGGGTTAAACAGCTGTACAGTGCTTCAATGGTTTCTTTATGGTAAGTTGAGCGATCATATCACATGGTGAGTTATTTCATGAAAACATTCAATCTCCTACTACTAAAATATATCAAGTAATCAAGCTCTGTAGGTCATATAAAAAGCCTTCGTCGTACTTAGGCTACCTGCGAAGAAGTCATCTATCAGTAGGGGTCGATCGCTGTGAGCCAACGGACAGTAACCGTGCAAATCAGTGACGGATAGGTGCAACGTGCTCATGTGGTGAAGGTGAACAAACCGTTCAGAGATTAACTGAGAAATAACGGTCGCGAAATCATCACTTAAAGTTCTTCAAATGCGGAACCCAAAAGGCTAGCAGTAGAAAAAATTCAGTGACACGATGTACCCTTTTGTCTGACACAATAACGTACTGGTGAACCAATCACTAGGAATCACAACGTAAAATGATGGCACAAAATTTATGGAAGTTAAGGGCTAATATATCACTTACTATACCATCTGATTTGGATATCAAATGCCAAAAATATGTGCAAGTATATTCTGGTTACTCCCTCACAAAGTGTGTTTAGGAAACAAGAGGAAAATTGAGTGTTTGTGCGACTAACTGGAAGTATAAACTTCAAATCACATGGCCTTCTCAAGAGGACACTACGTTCGTTTGTAAATAACTGTGATCAGGTTACACTTAATAATGTAATGGGATTGAAACCGAATACATTATAATCCGTATAAACTGGTTCAGAAGTTTCAACTTACGATAGTCAGGAACCATCATCGATATTGGGCGAAAGAGTGATTTTAAGTTATCTGGCAGTTCCGTTCTACCAGCGTAGCCAGGGTTCATCGTAATGAACGCAGCACAGGTTGGTACCAATTTTATTTCACGACCTTCAAACATAAACCTCGATACCTGTCATTGAAAGATTAAGAACAAAAAAACGGAACGTACCTCCGTTTAATTCATAGGGATTTCAGTTGTCGACAAATTTAAACTCAACCAAAATTTGTTTCGTTAGGCGTAGTAGATGCAGTCAATTTGTTGTTCACGATTAGCTTGGTCAAAACGTACTATTTCGGGTGAAATTAAGATCCACTTCATTTACATAGTCGAAGAGTTTATTTGTCTACGACAAAATTAACCAAACGGTGTCAAGACTTAACTCTCCAATAAAAACTGTGGAAACATTGAGTCAGATTTATTGAAGTCATCGGTTGCAGAGCCCATCTAAACTANGAATCTAAGGAGGGAAGGTGAGGATGCTGGAAATGATTTAATTCGTACTCAATTCACTTAACTGGAAAACTGATCCTCGCAATGGCTGAGTGACATTTCTGATTTCTTGAACACTGTGAGCTAACGGACAGTAACCGTGCAAATCAGTGACGGATAGGTGCAACGTGCTCATGTGGTGAAGGTGAACAAACCGTTCAGAGATTAACTGAGAAATAACGGTCGCGAAATCATCACTTAAAGTTCTTCAAATGCGGAACCCAAAAGGCTAGCAGTAGAAAAAATTCAGTGACACGATGTACCCTTTTGTCTGACACAATAACGTACTGGTGAACCAATCACTAGGAATCACAACGTAAAATGATGGCACAAAATTTATGGAAGTTAAGGGCTAATATATCACTTACTATACCATCTGATTTGGATATCAAATGCCAAAAATATGTGCAAGTATATTCTGGTTACTCCCTCACAAAGTGTGTTTAGGAAACAAGAGGAAAATTGAGTGTTTGTGCGACTAACTGGAAGTATAAACTTCAAATCACATGGCCTTCTCAAGAGGACACTACGTTCGTTTGTAAATAACTGTGATCAGGTTACACTTAATAATGTAATGGGATTGAAACCGAATACATTATAATCCGTATAAACTGGTTCAGAAGTTTCAACTTACGATAGTCAGGAACCATCATCGATATTGGGCGAAAGAGTGATTTTAAGTTATCTGGCAGTTCCGTTCTACCAGCGTAGCCAGGGTTCATCGTAATGAACGCAGCACAGGTTGGTACCAATTTTATTTCACGACCTTCAAACATAAACCTCGATACCTGTCATTGAAAGATTAAGAACAAAAAAACGGAACGTACCTCCGTTTAATTCATAGGGATTTCAGTTGTCGACAAATTTAAACTCAACCAAAATTTGTTTCGTTAGGCGTAGTAGATGCAGTCAATTTGTTGTTCACGATTAGCTTGGTCAAAACGTACTATTTCGGGTGAAATTAAGATCCACTTCATTTACATAGTCGAAGAGTTTATTTGTCTACGACAAAATTAACCAAACGGTGTCAAGACTTAACTCTCCAATAAAAACTGTGGAAACATTGAGTCAGATTTATTGAAGTCATCGGTTGCAGAGCCCATCTAAACTAGCAGTTGAGTGAAGACAGAACAATTGACCGTCATCAAACATAATCACTTAGCTGTCCTGGTCGTGACTTTCAGGGGTTTATTAAACACAACAATGCATATCACAGCATCCACCCGCCACTGGTTTTGAACAGTGTCTACCTTCAGGAAAGAAGGCTTGGTACTATTGGGGATAATGTGTAACGCAGAGAATTTTAGCTGAATAAAGCCCACAGAACTTTGGTTATTAGATGAGATTAGTTTGTCTTTAACCATGAATATTGTGCATTACTGGCTAAATAAAAGTCATATTATACAGTAAAATGCACAGATAATTATTGGATAATTGAGCGAAGTATACAGAGGACCAGAAAAACCAGTATGTGTACCTGAGTTGTTTAAATAAACAAATTTTTGTGTCCTTGCATTGAAAATCTATAACAGTTTTCATGCTGTTTACCAAAATTTGAAGTTTGGTTTTAGAGGGAAAATCAAGAAACAAATTGTCCATTGTTTCATACTATTGCTAAACAATGAAATTGATGTACTGTTTGACACGTTTAAAATTTGTAGCACTCAGTGCACATCTCGAACTTCCAATCTTAAAGTCATCGAATTATGACACGCAACACCATGCGAATGAGCAATTCA
>LUCM01001886.1:0-17892 GCA_008360955.1 Fasciolopsis buskii | reverse complement strand
CTTGTTCCCGTTGGATATTCACTCTTTATATAAACGTGTAACTCTGGGGAAAGGCAGCGGTCAGTGAGGCTTGCCTTGCTGTTTAACGCTGAACGATGATGATGACACAGTTTATCGCAGCTACTAATTCGTGTCAACTGACGGCGTTCCCTTGTCATTGACGCTTCCAACACCTCTCGATGCGGATGATCATCTCTCGACATCAGTAATGGATACTTACTGTCTTTCGGCTTGGTATCGCCTCTGAATCATTGGGATTCTATGCGGCTCTATACGGCCATAGCTTTTAAGGTCACGGTTGCCCATTCTCACCCCCTTGTGATGATCCCCAGTGTGCTTTTCCACATTCCTGCGTCACCCATATATAAAGTTAATTCTAATTCGGAAAAAAGTCCTCTTTTGGGATCCCAATTTCTATTACCTTCCAGATGCGATTTGTTGACTCGTTTGCTAGGTTCCGACTCTGATACTAAGCACGCTGAAGTAGACTGAGAAGTAGCAACCAAGTCCTTCAACGCCTTATGAATCAGCACAGAAAATTACTTATATCGATTGATATGTGAATAATTACGCTGTTATAATAAAACTTGCCATGTGTTTTATGTTCCAGTAGAAAGGACCAGCAGTATATGATCTCCGATAACCGTGCGGTGGTCTATATAACTGGCGAAATTTACATGGACAATGGCTAAAGTTGAGTATTGTTTGCTTCTCTTAAGCCCAGGACTAACCCACTTTGGGCTGCGTTCTTATGTACAATTAGCCAGGCGTCTGGTAGCAGATATATCACTGGCCACAGAATGACTTCCATGTACACATTAGTCGATACCAGTGCACGATAATTTCAAATAGAAAGCTATATTCTGTGTGGTTCCCATAGCTTCACTCTCAAGACCTGATTCATACCAATCCACGAGCGAGATTCATCAAATGAAGAAACGACTACCTTTATGTTCTCGACGGTACAGCAGCCACCACTCGAAACAAAGATTAGTTGAGTTTGTTGGTTTCGTGACAACATTCCATCATGTTGTAACGGACCGCCATTCATATAATGAGAAAAATCCATTGCCGTCTGTGAACCGATGATGTCACCTCAAATGGTGTTGGGACGTTTACGGCCCAAACTCACTGATCAGTACCTTATGGAGACCAAATTCCAGAGGATCCAACCGTCTCTAGGTTGTCATGACGCGACTCTAATCAATTAGTAGCCCAGTGGAACAGCTCAAGGGCGGTCGATCTTAGGAAAAGCCTCTGCAGTTGCGACCGCAAAAACGATTATTTGTGCTCGCTATCCAGACTCAAGGGCATACTGTCGATTCTTAGTCGAGACGATTACAATCATAGGTTTGTCCGGTGTTTCACGCTGCAATAATCATGAGCCTTTTTCTGTGTTCTCGGTGATTTGATACTAGATTTCCTTAGCTACATGCGTGTACAGGGAAGTGGTGCATCAGATTCACGACTCACCAGTTATAGCGTGTTTGGGCGACCAGGTGCTGCTGTAGAGAGCCCGGAACACTACGGCTTGATTGCTCTAGTTCACTGAATTCCTCAGAATATCGAAACCGCTTTGTTGCGAATATACCGACCTTGATTGTCAAAACTGGACTGTTTATCATTCATGACTCGGAATCACGCCACACCTACACGATGTGTTCAGCTGGTCCTGTATCATAGGCAGTTTGATCGTGGTCGCTGACAAAGGAGACTGAGTGCAAGTCCCCTGACCACACGTGACTATTTGATCAGATCCCGTTTAATCTGATACTGAATCACGTGTCCTGTCTTGGATTCGTCATTGAGACTCAATTGGACTGCCTCTATTTCGAGGCCTATTTGGATTGCAGAACTGCCGGTCCTGACTTTATAAGGTCTTGCAAGGCTTCGTCCTTTGCATTTCCCCAGTCGAATCTGCCCACCTCTTCTGTACTTTCAAGTTCGGTGCGAGGCGCGGTCAGATGCACAACTCTGGCTACCTCACAGGGTGGGCAGTTCGGCCGCAACTACTTGTGGGTGCAGTTAGCTGGGCTGATCGTACCTAATGCGTTCACCTCCTAAGGTGATTTACAGGTTGATTGTCCAGCTTTCTATTAACTCCATTCATCAGCACCTTTGTGGTTAACAACCTTCTGGTCTCATTTTTTCACGTACCCCCTTATGTATTGAACTCCTCCTATCCCTTCCAATGATTCCCTTAACTCTTTATTGGAATTTATTGGTCCCTGAAATTAATTACCGTTCTTCACGAATCTCCCCATCATCCTTCTCCATTTTTAGGCTGATACACACCAGCTGCTCTGAGCCGTTACTGCTTCTTGCCAATTGGTAGCAAGCCAAGTTGCTGCTTCTGATCTTCTTCCATCGCCAGTATGCACCAAACTCATTGAACCTCAAACTAATATCTCCGTTGTGGCTTGTTCTGTATCATCAGGCCGACAGATTTTTCTTCCAAGTCCTCTGACGCTGTTGCTCCCGGCTAAAGTTTTCGTGATCAAAACCAACTACAATGAGTATGTGGATCCAGTGTCATCGCACAAATACACAACTTGAATCCATTCCCGCGCTGTTACATATCTCCAATCAGCTGCGCCTCCAACAAATTCCACTCTGTATTTTCACACCTCCGATGCTTGTTCATTATAGTCTACTCCCCATCACTTTGTCTTCCATCACATATTGCCTCTGTTCTCTGTTCTCTTTGTCATACTTTGTTCACTCGGTTATATCCAATTCGTATCTATTTCCGCTAGCCATGGATCTTGTCACTTGAATAGACCTGTTTTTCATTGGCGAGTACGCTGGCTGTGTGATGCGTATATAGTGCCCCACGAGATCCAAGCCAAAACCATCTAATCGACCTTCATTCAGATTTTCACCATCCACCTAATGTGACCTTATTTGTTACATTAGTAATTATCCTGTCGATCCTTCCTTGCTTTGCACGTGAACATTTTTTCGTCACTGGCATAACCGTACATTATGGTCACCCACATTGCATGTCTTGACAGTGTCCGAGAAATAAACTGTACTAATATTATTATGGTTCACGAAATTATTCAACAGGGTGTCAACGATGTTGCACTGGCACACTCACCGCTCGTCAGTTCGCAAATCATTTCTTTGTACACCGCGTTTTGTTATTTTAGGAAATTTCCATTCGTGCTGTTATCAGTCGATACAGTTCGGCGAATTAGTTAGCTAATCTAGCGTTGATGGGGATTGCGGCTTAACACTCACCAGAACAGTCGGATTGGAAGGGAAGACAAGAATTTGCTGTGGGACTGGACTGTACATATGGCTGGCTCCAAACCAGTATTGGACATTTCGGCTTGTTCTGAGTTAGCGTTGACGCTTCCCTTGGGATTCGCCGCTGCCCATTCTTTCTGTCTATACGTTAGAGCCACAACAATGCTCAACAAGAGTGAAACAGCCTTTTAATTTCTGTATGGTTACTTAATAGCAAGTTGAATTGTATGATGAATACTTTCGTCAAGCTTTGTTACCGAGTTGCGCATGATCACCAACTGCTAAACTATCCGTTCCGAACAGAAGCTTTTTGAAAAAATGCCGGAATTTTAACTTACACCATTGGTTACTTTGGAGGTTGATCTTTATGGAAGGTAGTGCTTAGAGGCATTTTTCTAAGTCGAGCCAATTGGTCTGGTAAAGTCCTCCTATTCCAAGGCAATGGATTGTACCCACGCTTACGACAAAGTGTCAGCCTTTTGGGCTTGAGCTGGGAGAACATCAGTAATGTCTTTCATCTTCAATGTTGCCTAACCATATTGTCGATTGGTTGTTGCACCAGGAGACAGATCGAGACAAATTTCTATGGATTTCTGGCTCACCTCATGGAGTCATGGTCCTCCGGTAGGGCGTGATCATCTTGCAAGCTCTTATTAAGCGCATTCGTGAATAAAATTCTGAAGCCGTCCAAAACCCAGCACTGCCAAAATAGAATTGTTCATTGTACTCCTCGATCATATTCGACGGGCTCTACAAATAAACTGCCGAAATATAAAAACTGTTTCGGATCTCATGTCCCTTTGGTCCGTCACCACGGCTCAACCAACAAACCTCGGATAGCTCTTAGTGGCTCGCTGCCTGAACTAGATCCACTCTTAACGTAAATGACTTTTAACTACGGCTATTGAAATCTCTGGTCACTTGTGTCAAATTTATCTTAGGGTCCAACAGGTGTGACAACATCCTGAATGTAAAACAACCATTAGAAGTCACCATGACACCATTTGTTTTGTCAACGCGTATACCACATCGCTGAATACGGCGATTTTGGCTTATCTGCACACTTGACTCTAGTATTCACGCGTCGACGACGAGAGAAGAAAATGGTAAGCTGACCAAACAGCTCATAACGAGAGTCAGTTCAGTGATCTCTTCGGATAATGTAAGGCACTAATTAGCCAGAAAATGGACTGAGCAAATATACATTCAGCCAACAGCCCTAAACCAAAGACGGACGTGAGAGTGGTTTTGTATTATCAGCGAATCAGGTGAACCAAAGTAATTGTTAGATCACATACCCATGCAAGATATATCCAGTGACTATGAAAAGTGCTTCCGATAAGTATTTAAGTACTAACCAATGATTTTAATATGGATTTGGTGAGACCCATCTGACTGCACGCGACATCTGTCTCTTGGGAACAGTAGACCATCTATCAATCTATTCATTGGGCTTAACTGCATTTAGTGTAATAATAGGTTTTCCCGGTCGCATATGTCGAATAGTGAATTACATGATATCCGTATCTGACCAACCCTGTTTGCTGGACATTATAGGAATCGTCGACCAAGAGTGAGGACAGAAAGTCTGACAGTGTGTACGCAAAAATGTAATGCTCCATTTATTCATCAGATTAAATTTCTATTTCCCACAACGGTTCAGGACCACGTTTCATGACAAGACCTCTTGAGTTTTTTTGTGTAACTATGGAACTGGGATGCCAACTGCAACCAACTGTTTATACCGCTTACGCATGTTAGTCAGATCATGGATGTTGCATTCATTTGGCGATAATCTGGTACCTGTTCTCAGGTGGATCATGGAAACGATGAGGATGGCCGAAATCCAAATCGACAATACCTTGTACATTCGCACTGTTCCAGACGCACAACGCAGTCTGCAATCCAAGGTAGACGGTTACAAGAATACAAGTTGGTGAGATACCGTAAGAAAAATAAGTATCTGATACATCTCATCAAACGTAGTGGAACTCCAGTTAATCGGTTTCTCGTGATAATGAACGCAGTTTCACAGTGAGATGAACGAACAACCAAAAGTAACGAGGAGATCGAAGTTACTCAACTCACTCATTGAATTCCGTTGGCGGGAAAACTGAGCGCCTTGCGCTAGAAATTCTTTAAGACTTAAAGGTCACATCATCACGGTTGATTCCTAATGCTGCCGAGTTTAGCGGATAATTGTTATAAATGAGACAACGGATAATCTGAGGAAAATGCACTCATTGGTTTTGGGCTCATCAACTCCTAATATAAATAGCATAGATAAATCTTAATAAACTTGCTATTTGGTTTGTGCTCAAATGATACGGTGTTTCTGACATATAAAGTAGCCACCCGTCATCACTGTCACTTACGTAGTACTGTGAATCACCGTTTTCTTTTCCATGTTTTTCAGTTAAATATCACCTCCCTCAGCAGTCAAAACAGCCATTCGATTAATGAACCAGTTGTCTTTTGTTATCCTGAAGTCATCTGTTGCTATTCAATCAGCTAACGTGTTACTAGTCATTCTAAGTCAAGCAATCATATGCGAGTGACACTAAAACGTGATCCTCTTAGATTGGCCATGTAATCACTTGTATTCGGGCAAATCTATAGCCATGTTTGGAATTTCCGTTGATGGCACACCTCAGACTTAAGATAACATGTTTCGTCAATGTGATCTTTTGCTCCACACCACTATCCTCAGATGACTGTGAAGAATCGGAAATTTGTAAAGTTGGCATGACCCACCCACCTTATTCCGCATATGGCTTGCTGTAAACGCCGTTCAAGCGCCTTAACCGACTCCCATTCTATAGTTATCGTTGTAAGTAGATTGAACCGATAAACACCAAACGTCCATGTGTGCTTAGAAGTATAAAAGATTATTCTTTTCCGAAGGTGTTGTTCAGTCTGCCCGGTAACCCCGGAGCTAATTTACTAAAGTCCTGGTCCCAGTGGCCATATGACGGCGAAAGCAGTTCGCGACCAAGGGCAGGAAAACAAATTCCAGTGAGATACATGTGTGTATCGCAACCTCCTGCTTTTAAAGAAGTACGGTTGAAACGAATATGCAAAACTGTAGAGACTTAGAACCAAGCCCAAATGGCAGAAATTTTAAGTAATTCGGGACGCTGCTGTCGACAGAACAGTCTACCCGGCAAGCGCTGGACAAAACTTTGACTCAGTACGGTCGAAGCACAATCCGCTGGTCAGAGCTTCTAACCGGCACCTATCAACAGATCAGTCTGGGATTGATAAACTGTTGCAGCTGTTATAAGGAATGGTGTTATGAGACAGTGAGTACAATTAGACTGAATCTGAGTGGTAATTTAGAATGAGTTGTTATGAGTGAGCAGAAGCGGCACTAGATCAGCTAGTGGCGTTCACCTGCGCTGCCGACGTAGAAAAGTTCAACAGCAGCTACAGTGGGTCTACGGTCGGAGGTTTGAACATCTGCACAGCAGTTTAGGTGGAATGCCAAAAATCTTTGTCACATAACAGAAGTGCAAACCTTTGAAACAACGCAGTTATGAATATATGTATGAACCTTTCATATCTATCCTGGCCGAAAATCGTGTTAATTTCTCAGAAACGGGAAAAAATATTGCCGCCAATTTCTTAAGTTCGTTATACACAGGCACGCTACTCATAAGTAGGTGAAGATAACGTGAGGATATTAACGGCCACAAAAAATGTTCCTTTGGTTGCAGCATTTCCAACATTGGAAAGACTGGTACAGAAAATGATCAGTGATCAAGTGTTATTCTTAGAAACAATTAATTTCCAGTCCGTTTGACGGATTAACTTCCAGGACTAAAACGAGATTTAGAAAGAATCAAAAAATGTGAATTACACTAAACACTGATGTCACGTGCGCATTCGTGATCTTTTTCAGGATAAACTTTCAACGCGATAGCTCGAAAATTCTAATTGATAATTAAATCCAGTGAATGCCGTCTGTGTGTGTGTGCATTGGTCAGTTGTCGCAAGTGGGTATCACTCATGGCCGTTTATACCCCTTATTCTTTCAGCAATGAGTGCAGCTAAAACCATGGAGGCTAATTCAGTCCAGTTGTTCGAAATTACAACGGTCTAAGCATTGACGCACAGACTCTCAGTATACGTGCGGATGCTTAGTGGAAGAGTTTTCATGTTTGTCCATGGTGTGGATTGCGATCACGGAGTGCAGTGCCCATTTTTGCCTATACAGCTTGATGACTTTGTCTAGATGGCTTTTCACAGACGGCATACATGTCATTCCAAATTGTACTCCGGAGCAGTTACTGAATCTAACCTTAGAAATACTGGTGTTTAGTCCATCATCTGAATGGTGATGATATACAACGAATTTTATCTGGGGGGTGAAAAGCAAAAATATTTTAACGCTCTTTCAATTTCAAATATCTTTTTGTCTGAAGATTTCGTTCTTTAACAGCCTAAAGATTCGATATTTAGGTGAAACTGTCTCACTTCTTAACATTCCATCACCAGGCAAGGAAGATTATGGTGGTTTTAGAATATCTGACTTAGGAACAATCGTCAGTCACTCCTTTGAAATTCTAGATTGGCGGGCATGATCTCTTTTATTGGATCATATTGGATCATACTAGTACAATACATTATACTTGATTAGATAAATGGGTCTCCTAGTAAGGAGAATAAGCTTTGGTAATTGAACCCTTCGTCATTATTGTCAATCCATACTACAATATGTATGAACTGTTTGCTCTCTGAATCTCATTCGTCCAACGCACTCTTTTTATACGTCCTAATACACTAATTTTGGTTGGCATAAATGTAACTCTGAAGTCCTATTTTCAAATCAAATTCGACAGCATTATTTGATTTCAACAAACTCCCTCGATGGGAGTGTTATCGGGTTGCTGCGAGTTCTGCAGCCAGCAGATAACAGGATTAAAAATAACTTCTTTGGCATCCTCACAATCACTGCCACGCGACCAGGTGCACAATGGAGAAGGAAGAGTTTGAATGATTCACTGATGTACAAGGCCACGGAGTGAAAGTTCACAATTCTGGGACCGGTAGCACGAAATTTCTATGCAAACTAGCCCTCTTCATTTTATGTGGCAAATAAAATTTTCCCAGGGGCCCGCGACCCTTTCAGAGTTGTTACAGTTCGTCAGTGTGCGCATCCCATACTTTCTTGTTTACTCTCCCCTATACGTGCGCGTTGCTATATTGGATTTGGCATCACAATTTCATTTGAATCACTAGAAGTATGCACGGGAGGCAGATCCATTTTAAACAGTGGAGTGAATTTTGTTCTCTCATTCCCAGTCGCTACTACTCACAATAAAAACCGAAAAGCTAAATAGGAGAATCCCCGTTCCGAACGGTTTCCTTGTCTGACCGACGAAAACAGTCAGCAAATAGTCTCTGAGGTTCACAAATGGATTCACCCATATATATACTCACAGTAATTCAAATAATATTCTGGCGTCAATAGCAACCCTTCTCGTGACAAGCAACCAGCAAAGGGCAAGCTTCTGAGAGGCAGTGCACCGATGCAGAGCGAGGGCAGTAATGACAATATCGACATTCACGGTATGAACATTGACATTTGTGAAGAAAATTTCACTTAGTATAATAAAGCATAAAAGATTTTCGTCTCTTCATCAACCGATGCGCATAATTCAGCAAATCAACTTCTAGGTGGCTGGATATATGTGAGCATGTGTTCAGAAATGTGGACCCACTTGAGAGAGGTTTGTTTAGCTGAATATCACAATCGAGGAAATTGAAATTGATCTCGGCCAGTACACTGTGCGTTTGTAAGCCGGTTCGGTACATCTTTACATCACGAGGCAGATCATTAACCAAAGGTGCACCTTCACTGACATTACTTACTATCCTCCCGGATTATTAGCAGAACTCAAAGATAAGGAAAGATATGGACGAACGTGTCTAACTCCTAACTTCGCAAGATTATTGGATCAAAGCCACAAGCAAGGGCGATAGTATTTACTGTAAGGAGCCAAACAGCCGTTAATCAATTAGTTCTAGTGTTTCTTACTCGACCCCATCGAGATCGTATGTATGGTTTTCTGTATGATGGAATCTTCACACCTACGCTGTGGCTTTTGCATCCACAACTAAAATACTAATCACACAGATGCGGATGACAACAAAGTGATTGATATTTGATCGACTTTTTATAGAAGGCAAAAACAGAACCCCTGACGAACGGAAGTAATAACCAGATTTCTACCAGGTCCCATTTTGAGGTTCTGACTGTTCTGACCTGCACGTGACCCATATTTCAACACAGAATTTGCTCTACTGGTCTGCGATGTGGTTTCTTCACCCAGTCTTCCATTTGGATTCAGTGGGATAATTGGAGAATGTCCTTAATCCACTGTCGCAAATTCCTTGTTGAATAAGCCAAGCTTGAAATGACTTAGCATATTTTTGTCTCAGCTTCATCTGCTAGATCCATTTCCATTCCGATAATCTATGGTTTAATATTCCTGTTTGTCTGTCTAGCTGGCACAAACACCATCACTACTATTACTGCTGTTACTACTACTACGACTAGCACTGTTATTGCTGCAACTACCTCTGCCGCTAGTACTGCTATCACCATCTTTGCTACTATTACTATTCCCATTGCTATTAGTAATAATTACAATAGTAATACTACTGCAAGTAATCCTCTGGGTGGTTGCATCTCGGCATCGGTCTTCAATATCTTCATTACATCGCTGACGTCAGCGACGGAGCCCTTCGTGCTTTGTGTATGTCTATGCTCTCCCGAGCTCAACGTTAATAGACATCAACTGTAGCATGTGAATCAGTTCGCAGCAGCATCACCTTTTTGTGCATTGGGTGGCATGCTGATAATTCTGAGAGACTACTAATCAACACATGCTTGTCTAACAACGTCGATCTGGATGTGGATAGGGTCAGCTGCTTTTATGATCCTGTTCCAACGACATGTATTCTAAATGTTCCCTGCATCAAGTGACGGGCTTTGTAAAATACGTAAACCTTAGTCTCGCCGATGTGCCCTCTCCAGGGCTTGGCACGAACAAGTGATGCCTGGTGAGGAGTATTATGTTATCTTATTATCACTAGTGCTGGGTAATTGTTCAGATTTTTATGGTACTCGCCACTAGATTTCCCGAAGTCCAGTTTTTCATTATGCCCATGTGGGTGAATGCCAGATCACTCCAGTCCAGAATCGATGATCTACTTGGATCCGTCCAAAAACTGGGCCTGACGACAGGATTACCGGATATGAGTAGTGGATACCATCACGCAGAGTCGTTGTGGTGCATACTTTTAGGTGATTGTGCGTGCATATGTGTGCGTGCGGAAGAGAAAGAAGACTTATATTCACACTCTGGTGAGCGAAAGAAAAGGCTACCTAAGTACAGAAAACTTACCTCCTGACCCCTGCTAGCTTCCGCTATCGTTCCCCCCAGGAATAGCACGAATGCACAGCTTTCTGCGCTTCTTGTTCAGTGGGCTTTTATTCTATCTTAATTCGATTGTAAATGCAATCTAATCTCAGTGGTCCTCCGCGAAATCTCTGGAGTTTTGGGGCATTCCCCACTTTCAATCAAATCAGTAGGCAGTCAACAAACTAACTAATCACTAATCCAAATGTAGACACACAAGTAAGTGTGCAACATTTTCACGTGAACTTCTGTTCTCCACCGGAACCAGTGCTTACCAAACAGGTGAGCGAGATTATATCTTATGCTGAATTAAAGAAATTTCTATTCAGATATGTTGACTAGAAACTCATTACTGGTTCAGTAATCTTCCGGCAGGTATCGGTAAGTTTCATCCCACCTACACACCCCCGTGGAGCTGTTGGAGTGTCCGTTATGTCTCATACCCATTGTTGATGGAAAAACCGGCCACTAGCAGTCCGAAATCCTTAAAACCAGTCCGGGGAGGAGAACATTCATCACGTTTTAAAGTTGGCTTTCATCGACTCCCAGCATTTCCGAGAGATTATACAGTGTTCCGCGAATGATTCAGGTATCGCGTGATAAAGCTTGGTAACCAACCACCAGAGGAATGTCTATAGCAGAGAAAAACATGCGGATGATTAATTGTCTCGATATCAGTCTCTGCAGCAATAGGGAGTTCAAGTGAGGAGAGAATTGCACACAAACTTCTGGACTAATCCACGTTTGTTTCATTGCAATGTTCAACTTCTACAATTTAGCAGTCGTAATAAAGCTTCCTTGCGATCTAATGGCCAAGTTGGTTAACATTTCTCATGTTTGCGGACATCAATGTCGTCTAATAGCATCAAACTATCGTTTTGTAGCTCGTGTCTATAGTTTAATAGACCCGGAATTTAATCATCGGAGATCACGGCAGTTAACGAAACTCATGTTTAGGCAATAGGGGTGTCCAAATTGACAGGTGACTTGTCGATTTGTTATGCTCCGAATCAAAAAGCATCTGGAGCTACTATCGCATGTCCAGAGGATATTAAAGGGCTTGTTACAGTTAGTTTTGGAAGGAACCTGTCAATTAAGTTTCAATTTTTCGACCGTTAATCTCACACCAAGGCGGTCTGATTGTGACCGATAACTTACAGCGTCATTCACTCAAAATGCAAAACCGAGGAAGAGTGAAAACTTAACTCCAGGGTGTTAGATTGAAAGACCATATAGAAGAGGAAATGCCTCGTAAACAAGGAAATCACTAACTGCCGCTTCTAGCCATCGCTTTGGAATGGTGGGGAGGTTCCTATGGGCTCTACCCTGGTGACCTACTAGAACCTACCTGAGATTGTCCATTGGTTAAGGTTTTCATATCTTTTTGCCATGTGATCGACTGACCCCCACAAACCATCTTCCAATCACCGTCTACCACGGATGGTTGAGCACAGCGAGGCAGACGCTCTGTGTGCACGCGCGGAACATGTCCCAAATACGCCGATCTATTCACACTCAGTATTTCTAACGACTGGATCCTAGAGCCCAGTAACTTGCGCTTGATTCTGAGTTATTGAGAAGAACTTTTCCAACCGTGTTCCATCTAAGCAAGGACCAGACATCCGATATTGAAAATAACTGCCTGTTAAAAAACGATACTAGGAACTCCCTTCCCGGTGTCTATAGAGCTTCATAACACACTCCTCAGTGAAAACTATTCAGCCGTGGTCGTGGTACACCTCGTTTCCGTCAATGTCTCAGATTGCAAAGAAAGGTGACAGCTTAAAACTCCTTCAATCACACAATCGTCTTTGTACCTGGGTGAGTAGTCTGATTTGTTTTAATCTTTTGTATCAATGCAAACATTTGCACACGCACGTTCTCAAAACGTGGACGTGACTGGCGATGACAATACGAATCTGTTTTAGCTGAACGTTTCAGATTTATGTTTTCACAAAACATTTCCGTCCCCTTTTCGCTCAAATAAGAAGCAAGTAAACCGACGGTGGCCAAGCGGATAAGGTCGTGGCATTTGGACATGGAGGTTCGAATCCTCCCACCGCTGGTCAACTTCCACACTTGGCAGCCCTCTGTGGGTCGCGACTCCCTGAAAAATGGTGTGCATTGCTACTTCATTAATAAACGAAGCGGAAAGATGAAAAGATGGGATTTCTCAACCCTCAGAATATTATGCAACTCATCAAACATCTGTTAGATCGATGGTTCTTTTTTGCGTTACATCGTGCCTGTTATTCAGCTCTCACAAACCGCGGACACAGTCAGTAGTCCGGTTCATCCAGGAAATGACAGTTATTTTTGTCACTGGAAGGTGCAGAAGAACTAACCAGTTCGACATGATTTCTTCATCTTGTTGTTTCTCTATCCCGAGATAAATTTTTAAATTTCAATCAAAAATCAACTCTTAACGCCTCGTTGAAAACAGGGAAACCCAAAAAAACATGAAAAGTTACGACTTGTCATAGAAAACTACTGGCCCAATCAGCTGAGATAGGCTCACGACTTTTAAGAATTCTGGTCAAGGTAAGCTGAAAAAATTTCCAACCTGAATGAAAAATCCAGTCAAATGAACGTTATCTTCCTTATTTTACCGATGCCCGACTTTATTTTCTGTTGCACTTTGTGAATCACTGAACTCTGATTTACCCGTTAGCTGACGGTTTCAGAACGACAAAATTTTGCCGGGATGGTATCATCCGAACTAGGATAAATTACCGTTTTAAGTGTGGACTACGCTCCTCACTCGTTCTTGCAGGATGGGTGTCGATAAATATATTACTGTTTGGAGCCGCCCTGTCGGGTTAAAGCTCGAATGGTTTATGAGTCAGACTTTTGAGTAGACTGTACTTAGGATTCGCAGAAACCCTTCCTGGGCTATGAACGACCGCAAAGTATTACTCACCCAAATGCAGCCACCACTCTTTCCTAACAGAACATTACCAACCTTCTATAGCAAAACTCAGTTGTGCACAGAGGCACATACATCACCGATTAGCCGAATATATCCTGATGTCATTTCAGAAAGCAATGGAGGCCGGTGATGTTATCAAAAAATAATGAGTCTCCATGTCAGCGGTTACACAATACCTCTTAGAACACAAGAATTGCATCATTCCACAAGACGTATTTCCGGTCACCTATTAGATTAATTAGTTATACAGAAGTGTTAGCAGATAGCAATCTAAATCACAAACTTTGTAAGTAGCTTGGGAATTTAATTCGATGTCATGGCCTTGGTTCAAAGCGCTCTAGTCAATCTTCTGTCCTATACCTTTATTGTTTATTCGTGGACATAATCCAACCATGAAATTACTGTAACTTTTATAAGCACCACTTAAAGATGCAGCTAATTGCTCTGGCTTCTCTGTTTGAAGTCGTGGTGAGGAAAAGATCTTTTCAACTCAGGCAGACTGCTCGGAAAATATATAAAAATCACTGATCATATTTATATGATAAAGTTGACATATTGCCTGATTGCCTAAGAGATTTAGGCGGTAGACTGACATGTTTTGGTTTGGTTCGCGTCGCGATTTTTGCGCGGTTGATATGTACTGTAGCTAATGATGCCTAATGCGAATGAAACAGATGTGCCATGTCCTACAAAAATGAAAAGACCAGTCTAAGATTTGGTTTGCCTCCCTAAACTGCCCTCTGCACTGAATTATTCGTACACTTGACAGTAGGCAAATTAACGAAAACCTCCCCAGCCAAAGTTTGATTTCTTGCGTACCAGCATAAACCACCTCAGTGAAATTGTCCGCGAAACCAAGACCGGCCAATAGGTAACGTCACGCAGTAGATTCCTCCAACTTTAGTAAAACATTGGTCTAGGTTGCTCGTCAGTGGTCTTATGTCATACAGTAAAGAGTTAACACAATCACAGATTAAATTTCCTCGGAGTATTTAGGACGATAATAAGCTTAGCATTACCCTGCTAATGACAGTGAAAAACACAACCCTAATAGCACTTTGAAGGCAAGTGAAGTCCAATTGCAAAAGATTCTTGGTGCACACCCTTTTCGGTGTTATCAGACAAGCGAAAAACCAGATACTGCAGCCTCGCTAACACCATACTTTTATTTCACATTAAGCGGAAAACGTAAATGTATCCGAATGTGTTCAATAACCCGAAAGATCTAGTCCTTTTCGCGCAAACATTTGCTACGACCTCCAGCGACAAAAGACTTTTCACTCATAAGTAGAGGTTAACTATATAAATGTAAGTATCTTCGGTATTTATGATCTATAGAAATATTCACGAAACATGAGGATTGATCTTTTTTCACGAATCGCGCATCCGCCATGGCCTTTCCGTTTGGCCATCCTCCCAAATGCCTGTTATTATTGCAGGCCTTCCTCCTAGCCCTTGTTTCAGGCGGAATCAGAAATCGATATTCCTTTGGAACTTGGGATATTCTGCTGTAACCATTGTTTGGTGCCCACTCTCAGTGTTAGTCAATACATGTTCAATATGGGATATTCCGCTTGGCCGGCGGTGGCCTCACTAGATTACTTTCCTTATCCCAAATATTATGACACAAGGAAGTAAGTGCCTTAGTAAATGCTCTTCCACAGGGCTTGAAAAAACTTTACACGATATGATCCATGTGATTCAAACTACCTGTGGAGCTAGAGCGTTGTAGGGAATGGCGACGAGAAATGAGTTGGGAATTCATGTTAGACAAAAATAAACTGTTGTCTGCACAAAAATTAGGAAGGCCTGTCCCCGTTATCTGTACGCTGAAAAGGCCAGGCGCAAAATTCACTTAAAGTAGCTCTTGATCCACTAAGTTTTCCAACTTGTGCATTAAAATCACCTGCTACCACTAAAATATCGGAGTCTTTGCTCCTTCAAACTAAAGTAACTAGTTAGTTATGGAGCTCGTCGTTTCGCCGGGCCCACGATGTTATCCTGCAGTCTCACTTTGACAACACTAGTTGCTATATATGTTTTCTGGAGTCTGTTTATTTAGGTCAGCCATTTTCAATCCGCGAAAGTACCGGCACTGAATCTGACTGGATCTCTTCTGCCGTGGTTTGGTATTGCTCGCTTGGGCTTTGTTTCAGCAGCTTCTGTCACTTAAATCTGGTACTAAAAACACTGCCCGCACTGTGGTTTCTCGACAGTTGCTTCAGTGAATGCTGACAGAAACTGTTAATTCTGAGAAGTAAGGTTCCCAACTGTTCGTGAAATCATCATTTTGATTGTGTACTTGCTGAACTAACATCCCTTAAACAGCTTTCGAAATTTCATCACCGTTCAGTTCAGTGGGTGTTTGGAGTTGAAGTCACTCCACAACACAATACCTAAGGAACAGAAATAGGAGAGTTCACGAAATAACGAAAGCAGAAAGCACGATTTTTAGGTCGCCAGTTCAACGGCCCTCAGAGTCTGATACTGATCAACTAATTTCTGGTCTCATTTGAACCACAGACTACAAGCAGAAAAATCAACAGTTAAAAACGTGTATCATAGTAATGGACATTGCATTTGATCTTAAACTGGACAAGTATTACTCAAAGAATATCCACTGTGAACGTTTGGTGAACAATCCATAGAATATGTCAAACTTCGTTTCCACTTGCTTTTTCGGTGTCCGTACACACGAGTTGTTATATTTCGCCAGAACACGGTCCACAAATGTCGGCACCATTTTTGTCAACTTGTCGTCGGGGAAGAAGCACTGATATTGTCCGCATTCTTGACGCAACGTATCGTTGATAGGGAAGTGGAACAGCTCTTGCCATGGTAGGATGTTATGCTCCGTCTCTTGACACATTGTTTTCAAAAATAGGTGGGCTCTGTCGGTATCCGACTTAATTAGTGGTGTGTATTGGGTCATTGCTCTCCATAAACTGACAATCAAACCCTCACCAAATGTGATTCCTAACCAATTATAGTAACCCAAATTGACTCCGCGGAAATCCGTTCCTTTCCATGTTTGAATGATATCATTCATGTCGGACTCGCCGAATCCAGGATGCACATCGAATCCGTAAGCTGTCAGGTTGCACAGATGTCCGCGAACGAAGAAGTGGTAGACATTGTTTGTAACTTCACGACCGTTAATGAATGTGGCAGCACTGTTTTGAAGATTATGTCCGAACTCGTGTGTCATCCCGATGGCGCTCTTGTTCTTGATAAACTCCATATCCGTGAATGCAATAATCCACGGTAAATATCCCATAACGGGTGTTCCAGAATGTCCCCAACCGATACTCAGCTGTACGTCTGTTGAAAACCCTTGAGAGGTGGACTGGTCCCAGTGTGTCCCGCGTACGTTGTGCATGAGCTTGATCGAATTGTCGTGATATGTCATCACATACACCAAATCCTCTGTGCTCATTTTAGTGATGTCCTTTGTTGGCAGACTCACATGTAAGTTATCACTGATGAAAGCCATCCAGGGCACACCGTTGTAACGTTTCCTTTCGTTTTCCCAATCTTCAATTGAGGAATCACTGAGAAGATCAAACCACGGATGTCGGTACACATCGGTCAGTTCAATAGTTATGTTTTCTGTCTCTTTCAGCATACGGAGGAATAGAACGCCACCCATCGGGGTGGCAAGTGTTCCATTATCTGTGAGCGCAATTGTGTGGCAATGGTAAGGCCACCGTTTCCAGTTCTCTGTGTTTGGGAGTCCATCCTTAAAAGTGCTATACACAAAATAAAAATTACTAACGTCGGTAGTGGAATGCAGAACCTTCCAGGAGAACGCTTCTCCGGGATTGACGTACACTCCCAAGGGATGATAAATTCCGGAGTACCGAGGAGTGAATCTCACGCGATGAGTTACCTTTTTCTCGGACTTAGCAACAAGACCGGGAAAGATGTCTGTTCCGGGGAGTGTGATTGGCTTATCCGTCACTTGACACAAACCATACAAGTTGTAATTTACCCAACAACTCCTGATTCGTGCATCTGGTTTGAACGGTTCCGCTTCACACGGTGCACGATCCTCAAAATAAGCTTTATATTTTTGTAGTATGGTTCGCACTTGGGTTTGGAACTCAGGCGATTTTGCATTATCGCGTTTACCTTTGTCAAGATTAACGCAGTGAATACGGGGACTTCGTCTACACAAACCATCCCAGCTTCTAACTCTCCATGGTTCATCGTACCAGTGGGGGATAAACTCCGTGGAATCGATGAGACTATCAGGATTTAGCATTGTTTCCTCTTGCACTACAT
>LUCM01001885.1:0-75804 GCA_008360955.1 Fasciolopsis buskii | reverse complement strand
CAAGTGAACCGATACAAGCAGATACTATGCCTCCATCAGAAATGGATTTTCTAAAGCCATAAAGCAGCTATAGCGGAGGGGTTACCTCCGTACATCCTCGAGGACGATGATCTTTGCTCGAACAAACAAATATCAGTTGAACCAACTAACCGTTGATCAGTCTGGTTTCTCTAATCCAGTCTTCGATCGGTAACCGGATGTCAGGCTGACGCCACAGATGCCTCAAATCAGCGAATACCAATGAGACCTTCTGTATGGATGAAGACACTTCATCTGGTGTTGGACCATCAATTGAGATAAAACTAGCCAGGTAACTAAATCTATTTACCTCATTCCCAGTTTCGTTCCTGGAAGAACAATGTTCAGCTTTGAGCCGATCCAGTCGTGCAACAGCATTTTACACTTCGAAGGTGCAAAAACATCCCAAACATACCTACACAAATGTTCGGACAAGTGAGAAAGTTATGCAACTTACTTGAATCTTCACTCAGTAGCACATCATTGTCCGCATATTCCAAGTCCGATGGATTGCTGTTCGAAGAAATACCAAAGCTGTTATTCTCAAATGAACATTGGGTCACATTCATGATCATTTTGATGACAGAGTTGGACGGAATAGATGAAAGGGAAATCCCGACGAACACCTCTTCTCGTGTTGAACACGAGTGAAGCAACCGCATTTGCGCGAAATCAATTTCGGTTTTTATTATACAGGGGTTAGACGAGTTGAATAAACTTCTCTGACTTGCGCTTCAGTGACAGACAGCGCCATAGTATTGATAGTGCATGTTGAATGGTAAGCTGTTATCTTTCTCAAATATTAAGCACAACTACGAGAAAGCCGCATCGGTTACATCTTTCGATAAGATTGGCGAATAAATTGCATAATAAGGACAGTTAACAACGGAGGGCCAAAGGACTGATCGTTCACTGACTGCTGGACAACGAAACTAATGCAAGTGTCCTGTTTTGACATCATAAAGGAATGTTTGGTGTCTGCTCATTGTGGCAGTTTTACCGAAAGCTAGAGAATCAGGAGATACTTTCGATTGCCTCTTGACGTTTCGGAGCCAGGGCAAAGGCCTCATAACTTATTTTCAAGTTTTAAAAAAATCACTAGTTCAACACTTCTACGGATTTTCTTGTCAGGGATGCTACTCACTGCTCCTCAATTCCTCCGCCTATTTGCAAATATTTACACCGACCAAACGGTGGTCGGCGATTAAAACTGTGCTCACGTAGATGCAGTGTTTCACCTCTCAGATGTATCGCGCAGAGCATGATTTTTCTGCTCTAAGGAAATTTTTAAGTGTTGTTTTTGCATCCAGTTCTTTTCGTAGCTTGGTGAGAATGTGCAATCATTTGACTGTGAAGCTTTCTCTTCGTCCTTCCAGCACATATGGCCAACCAACATGTGAATTGGCAGGCGTAACTGGTCTCGACCTGGAGATCAGTTTTTTTTCCGCTGATCGGCTTTCCCTTTTTGCATAATCAGAAATAGAGAAACCCGATTAAACGTCTGGAAATAGAGGGTACTTTAAGCAGATTGCTTGAAAAATGTGGCCTCTCTTGGTAGGTGAGAATGCTTCGTGTTAATAATGGGAAATACCGTAATTTATACATACTTGCCTTTTGTTTATGCAGTACTCTAAGGTACTTCAAGTTTCTCCAGTCCACTGTGTGTAGTACTCATTGATTTGCAAACGTTAAGCCATTGTTTCTTTGTCTGTCGACACTCAATAATTTATCATGGTTTCCCATCTTTGCTGTGTCCTTGATTAAAACTAGGCTAGTTCTTGCTTCTAATTTGAATGGCTATAACACGTAACTGGGTATTCACATATGCAATCAGCGAGGCTACGATAGCTCGTTGGTAGCCGTTCCTATTGCAACACGTTGTTTAAACTTTTGGACGTGAAAAACGAAAGCGGATGTTTTATTCTAAAAATAATTTTTACGTTTAAGTTTGATGCCAGTTGCTAAGGGATACAACAAAATGAATCCATTATTTGCCAAGACAAACGGGTTACAAAAATCACCCACCTATCTAAGCCGTATTGGTTACCAGTGCAACGGTTTATTGATATTACACCCATTCGCTCTGTCTAGACGATCACGTGAAACAAAACGCGAATGCACGTACGACAGCGATCGATATCAACCTCGGGTCCATAGGCAAACGGAAGCACGACCAGAACGACATTCCCAGGTGGGTTGCGCGCACATGGACCAAATGACTGCCACCAGAATCAGATACGCCACTCTGCTGCGAGAAATTCAGACGAGATTGTGTAAGATTTGTACGTTCGTGATACCTATCTTTGCTAAAAGACGGTTTGTGCAAAATAGAATGCATTGAATTAGATGAACCAAAACGTTTTTTTTCATAGCTTCTCTTGAGTTTGTGACTATAACTCGGGAATTATCCGAATTTCTCCCCTCTGTTAATTGCGTATGTGAGAGCAGATGTTTTTGTTAGATGAAGCGAGTGTCACATCGAACTGCATGCGGGATCCACATAATAAACGGCAGTTGTAATTAAAATGAATCACAAATATCGAAAATCACGGAGTACAATTATCAAGCTAAGTTTATCCTGTTTCGTACTCGAAACAGCGGCTTCAAATTTCGGGCTTCCTTTTTGTCTTGTTTCGCAGTTGGGGTAGGTTGAATAGCGGGGACTTTAGTATTACGACATAGAAATGCATTCCTCCAATGCATTTGATTTCTCTGATCATTCTGAGTTATTTCTTAGGTTAAGCAGCATTGACTCGTGCATTAAGACAGTGATAATTACTCTCATTATTAATGCTGATATTACTGTTATTATGATTAGTAATGTATCTCCAAATGCCTGAGCATGGTCGGGAGTCGGTGCTTGAAGCTCCAAGACGGCTACACTGCCCCGAAAACCTCTGGAAATTCTCCCGAATGATCTGAGTCTCAAATAATTTCTGCTGGGGGAATTTTATGTGCCACCTTCCCTTGGCGAGGGTGTTCCCATTAAAGTGTTAGGCTAAATGCCGCTGGCTGGCACTCTTCATCAGGCTGACTGGTCTTCGGTAGTCAGCCTATGAGAATTAATTAAATGCTGATTCCAACCAACCACGGGCGATGTACGACGGGTACGGTTGTGCGCTCACTGGGATCTGTCCCGAAGGGGTACACTGGGCGCCCAAGATGTCTTGCTCCATCGGAAAGATGCATGAATTCAGCAATCAGTCATCGGTGCCCGGTAGGCTACGTGATCCTGAGATGGTCCTACCTGCTTGTGAGTTGAACCATTTGGTCCACGGTTAGGTTCCTCTAAGTTCACTCTTTACTTCGGTTTGGGTGACCGACTAATATCCAATCTGGAAGAGAAACATGGATCTTAATCGATAGCCAGTAAAATGGAGATGGAGAATAGACAAACCATTGTATGTTGGGAATTCTACAAAGGGTTTTTTCTTCTTCCCTTCTTCTGCCCCATTGTTTCCGTCCTTAGCCATGTTTCCGATAGTACAATATCTGCAAAGTATGTGTGCAAAAATTATTATTCAAGTGATGCTTGCTCTGCTGCTGATGATTCAGACGACTTCGGTGATGAGAAATATGACGATGGTGAAGGTGATCCGGGTGATGTTGGTGACTCGGATGATCGTGATGACGATAACAACAACAGTGGTAATGATTATAAAACTATTAGTAAAGCATGTATCTTTTGGCTTTGTTGAAATAGGTATTTGTTTGCCGTTGCATAAACGATGACCAAATAATCAAGTCGGCAATTACACAGTCCAAGGCTTCAAAGCCCCATTTGATCACTGAGACAAATCATAACCATGTAACTCGGAGGGACATGAATTAGCAGCCGGTCCTGTCAAAGTCTATATCATAACAAGCCACTGGACATCGGCCACCTTTGAGAACGGGGGTTCACGATAGCCACACGACTGAAACAGCTGTTCCAGATAAGGTCGGGCAATAAGCTCAGCCTTCCAGATTGTAACATATTCATTAATGTTAACTTGAATGTTGCTGAGGTTGCTGGCTATCAAGGGTCATTGTTTGTCCTAGACAATCGGTCTGATGGTGTAGCAGTCTTTGACTTTTGGGTTGCGTAAACTCTTGGAGTAGACTTCCTCATTGTTAGCATGTGCTTACCACGAATTTCGTATACATCAATTCAGATCTTTTAGAAACCCGATATATTGACCGCCAAATGTGACAATTGCGGTTAATCTTGGTGATTTACTTAGTAAAATGGACCCCGTAACAATGAATGTGGTCATTCCAATACGTGGTTAGGTCATTAATTTCTAACAGTTCATTCCCCAGTTCAGTAACTGTCAGTAAGAAACATTGAAAAACATTATTAAAAAGGTGTAACAACAAAAACGTCAGGTGCCAATTCACAGAATAACGCCACAAAAGTCACGGTCTTAACACCGCGCACTCCGTATGCAGTAGACTCAAATCTTCCATCCGTATTTGTTCGATTTGTGTTTGATGTTACATCTCTCTGTCTGCATGTTTGTGTGGTTATGACTGCAGTTGCTTTTTGTCATTCAGTGTGAATGAATGCCAACATATCCGTGAGTTCTTTCAAATGCATATGACCTGCCGGGGATTTACAAAAAAACCAATTTGCGTATATGGAAGTGCTGGTTCAAATGTCAAACTTAATGTGACTGTGTATCTGACTGACTTCCATTTGATGATACTCAAAAGTCGCAACCTCCAAGTTGTGCCTGTTACATGTATTTCGACCCTAACCTCGCTCGAACATATTCACTCGATGGACCAACCAAGACGAGCCATATCATTCCAAAAGTTGCCATATCTAAGTCAAATTTGAAAGAGTGCTTCCAGTTTAAATACGTGAAATCATTTCATTTCCTGATCCAAGATGAAACCTAGTAAGTCAAAGGTGCACTACCGTCAATGCTGTGTCGTGATCTTGTAACATTTACAGTGATAAGTCAACTTAAAAACCTGTCACACAAACATAAAATAGTCCAAATGTCAGTTTTTCAATTGATGTTTTTATGCTTGAATTAGCGACGCTTGTACCCACAGTGGAAGCGGAGTTCCTGGGACAAATTAACCTGAGTCGCTTGAATGAGATGAATATTGATCAAATTTTGGTGATGACAGCACTATCCGAAGGATTTTATGCACGTACTTCGTTTACGTCTCGTGTAAGTGTATTGCCCTTTTGGTTGCTAACTCCATATTTTTTCCCTTCCAACTGCAGATAGAGATTTCTTCAATTTACCCTTTGGAAAGACCGAAGAGGATCTGTTTGTCTACTTCATGGAGCACGATGTACGCGTGAATGTACTCGACTATTGGTGAACGTAAATGCCTGCGGCCTCAAGTGGCCATAGTTGAACCGATTTCGTATTCTACGGGCAATGCAGCCTGAAGAAAATGTTAGAGGCTTTGTTGTTTCTGTTCTACTAGCCAAATCTCTCCAATGCATGCAATGTATGGACCGCGAAACGACAAAAAGGTTTGATTTTAGAACCAACAGTTAGCAGATCCTTTCACGGTGGACAGCCACAAGCCAAATTTAGCTTGGTTGCTTTGGTCAGAGAACATCAGTAGAACATCAGGAGCTTGGGTTTCAGTACATCGGAGGAAGAATGTTTCGAAGTGAGTATATACTTTGATCAAAGCATCTGGATTTGTTTGTTAGACTTTAGTAAGTAATAGATTCACATTTTCATCAAACGTGAAGTTGATAACGAATGAAAAAAGCGTGCAGGTTTGTGAGAAAGACAAAATGAACTGAGCAGTTAGTCAAACACGGAGGGAATAACAATTCATTCTGAACCTCATTGCCCAGATTACAGACAAAAAAGGACTTGGGAGAGTTTTGCACAATTTCATTAGGAAAGAAATACGTCCAATTAATGATGGATGAGATCATCTAAACTGAACAACATCACAACATACAGGATTCGTTTAACCTCGTGAAGTTTATGAACCAGGGCTAAACTGAACGCCATATATTGGTCATTAAGTACAGTCCAAAGAATATCAGCTGATGGAGGTAAGTTGTGGTCATTAATTTTTAGGTTAAAGCCTAATAAAATTTTTGTCGTGGATCCAGAAAGGAGAAAATAGCACAGGCGACTAATACTGGACAACGGACAAAACAGCGGCCGCAGTGGACGCGGTCAAATATCCACCCGTGATGTTCGAAACCCCCGGGAGATAAACGGCTTTCGAATTTTCGTTCGTCTTAGATTAGCCTGTTAGTTTCCATATGATCCCAATCACTGAGCTCGGTTTCGAGATCACAAATGTTTTATCACCGTGACACTGAACAGTCGACGTCACCCCGACTGGAGTTGAAATATTGGGATCCGAACTCGGAGCTCAGCTATCAGAACCATATGAAAACCACGTGCGATTTACGGTTGGTCAGTGCATTCTTAGTAGTTGGCTGCCACCGTACTGAATGTGAGATGCCCATCTGAGATGTGCATGTAAACTAACAGTTAGTTACCTGGCATAATTTATTTCGGATTGCGATGTGAAATTCTGTACCATTTTAAGAATGAATACAGAAATAATCATACTGAAGCGAAAACCGATATAATGTTTGTGAACTATGATTTTATTAGTAGAAAACAGCAATTCAGCCAGTTCAGTTCGCATGTGGCAGCCTAACGTGGAAGCCAACGTCAATGCTGAGTGGCCAGCGATCCGGCAAGAACATGAGGTATTTTGGTTTCGAGAAGAGCTCAGTAAATCTGCATCACGAGGTTTTCGAGGGCTAAGTAATGAAGTGGCTGAGTCACTAGATTTCGCATATTTTGATTGATTTCGGCGAATAAGTTGAAAATGTTTTATTTTCAAACTAGACAGCCTCTGTGGTTGATGGGCAGAAGGTATAAAAGCTAAATCATCTGGTCAGGCCAATAACGTGAGCGATCTCAGGTCCAATCAAGTCGGATTAGGGGCCACAAATCCTAAAATTCATCTTGCTCAAGATGAACAAGCTACTTCTGCAGCGAAGAAAGCTAGTGTGGAGTCGATAAGGAAAACAGTACAAGTGCATTTATCACGATAAGCAAAAACGTAGTCACACAGACAACGCAAAGGTGAACAGAACATGGTATTAGAGTGTTCCCAAATTCCCAACCAATTGAATATCAGATAAAACGCTCTGCGCAGAACAGAGGGCAAAGATTACGTTTTTGTTC
Organism: Fasciolopsis buskii; assembly: GCA_008360955.1. Taxonomy (NCBI): domain Eukaryota; kingdom Metazoa; phylum Platyhelminthes; class Trematoda; order Plagiorchiida; family Fasciolidae; genus Fasciolopsis; species Fasciolopsis buskii. The sequence goes on along the minus strand of LUCM01001885.1, from coordinate 68,605 downwards.
AGACGGCAATCAATTCGCAAGTCAGTCAGATACATCGAAACGCTTCCAGATGATAACATCAGTAAGTACAAGTCTATTAATGCCATTGAAATGAGCGAGCCATTCAAAGTAATTTGCAGGCCAAATTGTGTTTTCAACGAATTCATTATCAAGCCAATAGATTCACATATATATTAAACCAGTTACAAAGAATAGGTTCCTAGGGGCTTGAAACGGAACCCTTGTTGTGACGAACAGGCTTGACACGGGGATCTGGTATTGTCGTGGTGAGTCGGTCGTTGCATGGTACCGAAATCTCACACTTCTCATAGGACGAGCTTAAATTTACCTAGGACGCATTGTAAATAACTAAACAGCGGAAACAGGGAATGAAGCATCGAACGTAATAAAGTGCCTCATAGAGTAAAACTACTTATCATCCACTATTTTTGAAAATAGCGATCACGTTGGCTCCATGATACTCTGATTGTGTAGACCACCGAGAGTTAACAAACCTGCGTTTATGCTCCATCCCAGCATTTCAATGACAGTCTCAGTCCATTGTGAGATATTCCAATGGCTATTTGATCGATTGACGCATTACTAAAGCCATAAACGGTGCAAATGTCAAAGGGGGGCAAGTGTTCTTTTTGAATGTTATCTGCTGGCTTACTAAGGTACTTTTGAGGGAAATAATCAAAATTAATTTTGGGCGTTTCGAGTCAGGCCAAATAGCTTTGGAAATGCCAGAGTGCTTTATGTTTACTAAAGTCTACTATCTCGGAAGAGTAACTTACTTTTGGCCCGCTTACCGGCAGCAAAACCAGAAACAGAAATAAGACAAAACTACTGAAGCCATACCGACAAACCACTTTACGTAACTGATAAGTACGGTATTTTTAAAGGGTGTACAAATGAGTACAATTCTACACACCATGAAACTAGGTTGTTCTCGTTGGTGAAAAAAGCAAACTCTGCCGTTTCTCAACTTTCTGTCCAGCAAGAATTTCAGATGACTTGGTGCAAGGAGGCATGTACCGCAAAGAGAAGTGGAACGTGTCACAATTTTATTCTTGTTTTTGCTACGAAAACAGTCTGGTATGCTGTCTTCTGCACCGAACAGGACAGTTTTTGTCACCGGAGGCCCAACAAATAGGGAAAACATGGATATCCGATAAGCTTCTCGAAATCAAAGGAGACCGGAAACGTAAAACTAATAGAAGAAAAAGCCGTTTCATCAGAATTTATTCTAGATGTTGACTTCTTATCAAAGGGACTGCCGTAATAGGCGAATGGAATGCATTCCCGACTGACCTTCAGTTTCACCAGATAAGATTCTCGTTCACAACTTCCTCCACAATCTGCCGTCAAAACATGGACGAGCTGACTGTGTTGATCGCACCCATAGTTGCTTACCCAATCAAATGCAGTCGTGGTGCCACCTAAGTAGATTCAACGACAAGAAAATACGAGGAAGCATTAAAGGAGACGATCCACACAAACTTAGGTGTGAGGAGAAACGAAATATCTCAAGTTCATTTAGGTTGCACGAGTTAGAAACAGGCCACACGATCAACAGTCAGTCTGCATTCTTAGTGGTTTTGCCAGTCCCGTCTCAGATGCATTTGGATTGCGGGTGCTGTCAGCTGTCGAACCATTTGATTTATTGCTCTAAACTAGAGGTCTGTTTGCAAATGAGATTAGTCCTATCTCCAAGACTGCAGTGTCCGGCTACTGTCATGTTTGACACTACGGTTGACGTGAACCAACTGACACGTTAATACCATTAAATCATTCAGGTGGTCAGGCCTGGCAACACCTGATTCAACCACAGTTTAGCGGCATTATTTGTCTTGAGAAATCGGACTTGGAATTTTAGAATTTCGCCTTCATTCATTTTTTATATCCTACTTAATGTAATTTTGAATGTATTGACTTGAAAATTCGTTCAGCGAAGTCGTGTTTCCTTAAAACTTGTGTTCCGATAATCTCAGTACGTTTATTTTGTCTAATCCAGGACATTTAATGCAAGGATCAAAATGTTCTTCTATTAATCTGGAATAACCACGCAAAACAATAGAGCCCATGGAGACGAATGACGCAGATTAAAAATCGAACAATCATTCACTCGAGTACCAAAAGCGGCTACATTGTGGTAGTATATGTGCATGTTCTTGTATTCCTGTTGGATAAATTCTTTTTCGTTAGTCTCATTTGTGAATCTGGCCTTGAAGTACGCGAACAGGGAAGGAATGAGATCGCCTGGGCCCAAATTGAAGGCAACTGAACGGGAACCAATCGTGAAGTTACTTTGATCCGACTTTCACCGATTAGTAACTAATGCCAGATACATTATCTATTTCTGTTAAGTGAAACGTTCGCTTGAGTAGGGCGGAATTATACTTAAACTGAACGTCCTGGTTCTTCGGGATGACGCTCCATGTCAATTTTACCAAACTTTAGTGATCTCAGAGACCTATCTTTCACTTTTCATATTAAGGATACTATTAGGTAAATTATTTTCAGCAAACACAGTATCCAACTGACAGTTGATGAATTGGGAATTTGGCCGATAGTAAGACGATTTGAACCTGCTGCCTACAATTTGAAAGACGATGACTAGAGCCAGTTGACTATCGACGGGAGAGTAAGAAACCCAGTTTACTTCTACCGATGCTAAACCATGTCCACCTCCATGGTCTGATACGATCGGTGATCGCGGATCATTTTGAATTTTGGAGTTACGAAGAACGGGTTTTGTACTCTGAAGGTAGAAATTAATGAAATGACCCGTATGTGATATTGGATGTACTTTGCAACGTGTTATGAAAATACTTCATATTTGGTAATTAAAAGTCATGCGGTAACCACTGTACTTTCCTGCTACTACTACTTTATGACTTATAAGTCGAAACATGTGATGGAACATAAAACACGAAGGAATTTCATGACCGAATTGAGGGATTTCAGTCAGAGGAAGCCGGATGAGCGAAGATAATCTCTTCCCGGTACAAATATTGTGTCAGTGTATACAATTTCGTTCTCCCGCATTTTTGACCAACTAGTACTGTCCACGGTGAAATATTGAGTAAATTTCTGGTGCCTTTACTTCCTAAATAAAGGAGAGCCACTAGGCTTCATGTCCTCGTATTTTATATCAATCGCTGTTGACTAGATACAAATTTAGCCTCCTTCTTTCTGTCTCATCCTTTAGAGGACTGAAAAATTTGTTTCACTAGGCACGGTACTACTTATTTCTCATTTGTGGTAGCTGACTAGAGATCACGGGCATATCATGTGATTCCAGTATCAAGCTGTTCTGCCTTTCTGGCCGATGGTGGTTGCAGTTTTCCACATGAGAAATGTGGATTGTATGATTACAAGTACACAAACCTGTGACAAGCAGTTTTATGTTCAAGTTTACTCAATATGTAGAATGTACAGTCTCATTTGGTGCGTATGTGAGGAATACATCCTGACACGCTCCGACGCATTCTAAAATCAGATAAAGTTGGTTTTAGTCCTTTGTAGATAGTCAGATCATATGACCTGTTTCAACACGTCAGACATCCTTAACTGCGGTTTGGATTCAGAATTTGCAAAAAGCTTTGAAAAACAGGTGATATGTTAGTAGTAGGAGACTGAATGCACTCATGAAATAATTCACCATGTGATACCATCACTCAACTCACCAATAAGAAACCATGAAAGCGCTATACAGCTGCTTCATCTTTGCTTGTACGCCACGGGCCGTTAGCGCAATGGATTCACCCATACTGATGGATGACTTCACTGCAGGTAGCCTAAGTACGATGAAGGCTTTGGACATGACGGCGTCCCAATTCGGGCTCGGTAGATATGTACGGCTGATGATTCTTAACAGGAATGAAGCAACTGTGCGGTGCTTCCACGGTTTCTTAATGGTGATTTCAGCGATTGTATCACATGATGAATTAGAAACAAGTGAATCTGACTTGAAGGAACTTGCCACTTCATGTGCGGCTGGATCTTTGAAAACAGAAACACAACAGACTATTTTATCTGACTTGTCCCAACACATCTCATCAAATGATGAATCGTATTTCATTACATAACTTATTCCTGTTCTGTACTGGATGACTTCTGCTGGATGCGTCAAGTATCTATCTCCACAAACATGTCCGAGTGGCATGCAGTTAATTTATGCATTAAAAGTAATGCATTTCAACAATGGGTGGTCTGTCTACCATCAATCAAATAATTCTGTAAAGGTATTTCACGTAGCAGCCAATTAGGTATGTTGCCATGCTGATAGCCGCACTAGTTGCGGTGAGTAGGACGAAAACGGATTTTCAACAGAACGTAGACTATAGGCTGATAAAATGTACGTCAGCTAACCACACAATTTGATCGAACCGATGACCTGTGCAGCTGCACGCAGGCGAACTGGCAGCAGTGACTATGGTTCGAATGTATTAGCTGGATAACTGACCGTACCAACTAACCAAGTAGCATAGTCTGTTAATTTAACGAATTCTCCGTAGCGCTGAATCGTGCACAGTTGGTCAGTGTTGGGCTATGGGGATTAGATCGAATGCAACGGCATATTCGCGGTCATCGTAGTCGTGATTCTAAGGTTACTTCACATCCATGAAACATTGGAGGAAACAATAACAACCGAGAGATCGCAGATAACAAAGCAAAAAGAGATTGGCAAATTGGGACAGGGACGATTTAACCGATCACAACAATGTCGTCGTAAAGCGTTGGAAGAAGTAACCAGTGGAAGTGACAAACACCCCTGCTTGGATGGGCAGCAAACTGGAACAGTGGATCGAACATGAGATTAACCCAGATATGAAACTATAATGGAAACAAAACGAGCTCAAATCAACAAGGCATCCTCACAGCAGGTGGGAAGCACAGTATGGATTCCGAACCAATCAAAAGCTAAAGAACTAGTGAGAACATGCCTGACAGGCTATGGTTCAGTCAAAAAGATCAAGCAAATGCGAACAATGTGACAATTAAGAAACGATGGATAAACCTAACCAGCGACCATGGGAAACTGAGAGCAGTTGGATAGACGTGACATTGTCATCGACTGATTGACGGTAAAGAAATTACTCGTTGACCGTGTCCGCGTGTATGAGTCAGTAATGTCCATATCTTCGTTCATAAGAGACCAAGACATGACAAGTTTAGGCGTGCATCTGTGCTTCTTTGTATATGGTCATGCTAACAGTGCACATGTTCGATGGCATTTGTGTGCCGGTGCGCGAGTCTGCATGCCAGAATTACGGCGTGAATCCAGTGAGGATTGAACTGATTAATTCGTCATTTCATTCTTTCGGCCAGAGTAGCGGGCACATTAGTGGTAAGTTCCGGGGACGATGACGAAACAAGCTGTAAGCTAGAGGACAGTAACCGTGCAAATCAGTGACGGGCAGGTGCAACATCATGTGATGAAGTTCAACAAACCGTCCAGAGCCTGCCCGGTAGTGTAACGGCTAAGGCGTTCGACTCAGAATCGTTCGTCTCGGGTCCGCGCCCCAGTTCGGGCGCGGTGGATATGCACTGCTGATGATTCCTAACAAGGGTGAAACAGCTGTACAGTGCTTCCATGGTTTCTTTACGGTGAGTTGAGCGATGACATCACATGGTGAATTGTTTCATTAAAACAAGTTTAATTGAACGTATGAACAAGGATGGCTCTAGAATTCACCAATAGACCCTAATCATCTCTAGGCTTCTCCTGTTATAATAGACAGTCAGCAAATGAAGAGTAATCAGCGGAATCTGAATTTAATCTAGGTGTTATGGGCTTACGTCAAGGGCAGAATTAATTTGATTTGTGGACAAATATGACGGAACTCAGACCGCGAAGACCAAAAGGTGTCTCCAGCTCAAGTCAAAACGAGTTTAAGACAAACGGTTTTCGTCCTCTGCTCTCTTTTCATAAGCGATAAAGAAGGATCGAGAATCAAGTGAAGAGATTTTAGATTCAAATAGGATTGGTCCTGTTTTTTGAATTAGGTTTAATTTCATTAGTGTCAACATTATTCATAATGGTCTTTCCAATTTGCACTACACTCAGTAGGAAATAGTATTGCGTTGTTTCTTTGGAAAATCTTGCGACCGGGTACGTATTTTAGGTTGAGTTCAACAGAATGCACATCTCGGAAATAAATTGTTCCAATCGTGCTCATGTCAAAGGGTGCTATCCTCTTTTCCTTTCTATTGTAATTGGTCTTGAAGAAAGGCAATTTTTCATGCAAACGATCAGCAAAACAAAGCAACGTAAGCAGCAAAGCGTTTCTGCCTGAAGGAAATGGCAGACTGTATTTTTTTTCTGAGCCGATCGAAAACCCAGTCCGGTGTTTGAACTTCAAACGCTAACGGTCATGCATCAGAAAACGGGGCTTACTGAGAAGGTAACTTGCTTGCAATTGAGTAGCTTTCGAATTTTAAATGTTTGTTGATGCAACCATGAATAGAACCTATAATCAAATATTTGATCACTTTGAGTTCTTGAATATCCTCCCGGGGTTATATACATACCTAAATTAAGTGCCAGTAGTACCTGGATGAGTGGACAAAATTTCTCCGGAGGCATACGGCCAGTTTCGCGGTTACTGCCTCTTGTCAAACATGCATATGGGGTGATCTGCTTTCCGAACATCTACTATATAGACATATATGAATATATAGGCACCAGAACCATGTTGGTTTGGTAGGAGCATGCATGAATAAAGAATCCATTTTGGTTCACAACCGTGATCGAATGTCACAAACAGGATTTTGGAACCAACTTACAGTCAGAGTGCTCAATTATGGGGATGAAAAGACAGACAAGTTACTGGCACGCAAACTTCATAAGCGACAGTAAGGGGAAACCCGTCGTGTATACAAAGATATATATATATATATATATACATATATATATGGTAGCCGGCTAGGGAACGATATTCTTTCTCATAACTCCGTTTCAACAGAAAAGTATTGATTTATATATATATATATATATACATATGTATATATATATATTAGTGAGTATGCTTGCACATGTATATCAAATCCATCATTTCAGCACTTTTGCTGATATGAGACCCTGAATTAATGTGACTTTTATTAGGAAGGGAGGTTAGTGTCATTAAAACAGTTATCCAAGTAGCTGCTGTTGATTTTCCGTAAAATTATCGTACACCAACGTTGAAGCCGCAGTGGCCAAGGGGTCTGCATGTTTCCTCTTTAATTTTGCACTCGCCGATTCAAATCTTTCAATTTTTTTGCTCGCAACAACCGGCATTCTATTAGTAAGAAAAGTAACGAAAATAAGCGAAACAAGAGGAAGGAAGACGATACGCCAGTTGCTACCTTGGACTTGACTAGAGTAGGAAGAATATTTAAATTTTTACAGCAGTCGTTCGTGTGCAAGCTGAAAGTTTTATCAGCATCAACGAGTTATGGTAAACATGGCTGGGCGAGAGAAATTACTGATAGGTTTGCGAAAGTTAATCACCAAATAAAACGAATTATCTGGTAACTGTTAAATCCTTTAGTACAGTTCTAGTAAATTTGTTGACAGCGGTTTTGAAACATAAGTGAGGTATAAGGATGAGTTCAAATTTGATCGTTGCATATGGAGTTTTCCGCTTCTGTGTTGCCTGTAAACCATCCTTCTGATTTCGATAGGGAGAACAGAATTCCTTAAAACAGTCTTGTTTTAGTACTGTGAAACCATAAAGAAGGACGTTTTTTGAACTAGTACTCACCCCTCAATCGATCCTTGATTTTAGACTGAAGACTAGCCTCTTCTGGATGATACCTACTATGCTCGTGGCGATTGATCAACTCGATACGTGAAATCACACCTGTGGAATAATCATAGGCTTCTTTGTTTCTGCGACTTCGCTCCTAGTTGGCAGGCGGTGGCCGAATGGGTAAAGTCACGGCGTTCGGACGCGAGGATCGCGGGTTCGATTCCTCGCACTGCCGGGCAATTCTCCCACTTGGCAGCCCACTGTTGGCCGCTGCCCCCCTCTTGGAAAACGACGTGCAATGTTATTTCGTTAGCAAGGGAAGTAAAAGATAGAAGTTAAAATGACGAGTGTTCTAGACATTCAGATCTGGTAATTTATGCTCTCCATTTAGGCTACGACTATCATCAAAATGGAATGGCTAATTGCGTAAGATTGATCGAATGAAATACTTGATTGAATGTTTTTCTCGCTGTGGCTTTTGTCATTCGGTCATTCGTTAATATGTCGTTGTTCGTCTATCTCAGTATTCTAATTAGGCTTGATCTTTGTAAAAATATAGGTACGAAGTACGTATGCGACGAGGATGTGATATATTGTTTGGTTACTTCTAACAGACTCTTAACCACTATCCGGAGGGCTCGTAATACATTGGTCTACAGTCAAGTCAGCACACAGGTCGTCGCCTGAATTCACAGAATAGCTTGTTTGTTTGCGTTTCCATGTGGCTCATTTTAGTGCATGGCCGTCCGTGCAACCACGAATTCAAGTAGGTGTGGATTTGGTTTCGTTCGCCCCATTTATTGATATCCCAACCGGTGACTGTGAATGCGCGTCCTTAATGGAAACTTCTGACTTAGGTCCTGCTGACTTTGTTACTTATTACTGTGAATTCCACCAACATTTGACAGTCAACAACACGATCAGTATTGGAAATGAAATTTTGGTTTCCTCACTCGTGTTAGGTACTAGTTACCAAACGGCAATGATGCATTGGGATTATTTGAGCGATAGTTCTCGATAATAGCAACATGTCTGGGACCGGAATCCCTAGTTAAACGTGATCACCGATGATGCTGCCTAGAATCCAGCCCTGTCAGACTGTCCCAAGTAAAAGCTTCTCAAATGAGCAATGATCCTAATTCGTGATGTGTTACTGGTGTTAATGAAAAACGCGAGTGCTCTCCTTGTTGAAATTTCTTGCTTGTTGGACTGATGAGGTTTTGTGTCCTGACCGGTTTTGGATGACAGATCCCAAAGAAGCCAAATTACAAATGAAGGCCTTAATAAGCGTCTGAGGTTCCAAGAATGGACTTTGCATGGCTTGAAATAAGTTACGCGGAGCTACCGATGCAAGTGAGGGACATGTTTTCAATAGATTCCTCCTTCACCCTTATGCACAGTGGTAACGGGAATAAAAGTTACTGTTTGATAAAACGGATGTCTGTTTTGTCAACTTGGATAGATGGATGGGCTCGGTCGGGGAACAGCGATCGACAGATTGGGATTAGCCAGACTTTGCATAATTACATTGGTGTTCGTCTGATTCATTAAGTGCTCTTCAATCCATCATCACTATGTGTGCATGTAGGGGCTTTCGGAATAACTCACTGGAACAGTTTTGAAAATCAATAAATCGATAATGTCGCTCTACTTTGTCCCGGTCACCTTCAGTCGGTTCTATCTCTCGGTCGTTGTCACCCATTCCCACTAACCTTAGTAAAAAAGCGAACTTGTGCTGACGCAAGCCTCCACTCAGTAATCGAAAATAAATCGTCTACACCGATTTCCTATGACTGGTACTCAGATTGTTCATTTTAACCCCATGACATAATCAGTGCAAGGTCTTCATATCTGCCTTAATCTTTGACTAAAGTAATAGATATGGCGAGTCAATATCCATCACCATTACCCATGTGTTTGCACAAATTCTGCCGTCTGATCTGAAAATCGACGAACTTCGTCAATAAATACGGAAATTTTTCCAAATGATTATTTATGTATTATCGCTCATCATGATTCCTAACATGGATGAGAAAACTAAATGGCGCTTGCATTGAACGCTGAGTTGGGCGCTGATGCTTCATGATGAGTCATTTGAAAATCATATTAAGTGCTTCACTACTTGCAACGACTAGGTAGTCAAGCTGTGAATGGATGTTTACGACGAGTTGTCCTCGCTTAGAGGCCGACCATCTGATAATGAGTAAGCGATGGCTTGCGAAATACAATGTCGGATAAGGGCGATATGTCATGTGATGTTGAATTTCGATAAAATATTGCTAGGTGAGCGTATTGGCTAGGATGTTCGAATCGCAATAGTTCTTTTAGGGGTCGCGTCCCAGTTCGATGCGGTGGATACCCATCGCTGACATTTCCTAACAAAATGCAAATTGATGCTGATACTGGAAATTTAATTAGGGAATGATTAAGCGGATCCAAACCTTGGATAAACTGGTACTGGAAGCGTACATTTCGTATTAGACTTCTTGCAAGCCATGGGTAAATGCATCGCTGATCGATAATTGAGTTCTCCTCGCAAACACGTCCCTCGCGCAAACCGTGTATCCGTTACATCTACAACGGTTCAAGCAAATAGAACAGGTTCACTTGGAATTGACTTGAGGGTCACTCGTTTGAAGCCCTTAGTGTGCTTAGGGCAGACGGGGAAATCAGACGCAAGCTGACCTGTGAAAGCGGTTGGTACGCTGGGTGACTTACATCAACGTTCCAACCGTGTCCATTTGCAGTGCTCTTCAGGAAGAGGCCAAAATTCTGTTAGAGGGGACGTGGAGAGAAACGATGGGCATGTAAAGATAGATGAAGTACATGCGAATGTCCAAAATGATCAAGTATTCCTCAAATACCAAAAGAACGCTAGAGGTGCCACTAGCGAATGATGAGCGCAAACAACCTGGGCGATGCGTTTTCAGTTGTGCAGTCGTTTAAAAGGACGACCGTTCTTTTCGCTGACGAATGTCAACAGATTAATTCGTATTTGACTGTTGCAAGATAAAAAATTTACATATACAGCGAACGTCTGAGCAATTACCTTGGTGGCAGCAACCTAGGGCTCTGGCTAGCTCAGAAATAATATTTTCGAAGTGACATGCATTCATATATCTCATTCAACAACCATCACTGGAACTCAAAAGTTTCATGAATTTCACTATGCTTGAGTCTATAGGACCTTCGGGTGGAATCAGGAAATTTACCCAAAGATACACGACTGCTTTCGTGGTCATTGTGCCTCGTCAGGTACTCCATAGATAGGTTAGTAGTGGAGCTAGTCAGATGAGATTCCAGTTCCAACCTAACAATGGAGTGTACAGGTAAAGGCATGTTTGAATAGTAGTCATGGATGTCCAAAAGTGATGATTCGCAATAATCGCAAAACGGATCTTGTGTTTCAGAGTAGATGGTGTTATTCTACTCACATAAAGAACATACTACTTAACACAAAGCTGGAAGAGAGTTTATCCATATAACTCCAAAATAAAAACCGTCCGAAACTGGTGAGGATGATAAAAGATCCCAACAAAATGCAGTTAGCTTTCCTACGCCATCCACTCAAACTTTATTTGTACCCTTCCGCCTGTCTATGATCTCAACAACCAAAGCGAACGTGATTTCGTGTAGACAGAAGACGGACAAACGATTAAAGCACTTAGTCGCTTTAATTAATTTGTTTTTACTGCACAAAAGGCTACTACCAAATCCACTTCGGCAAATCCAGCGAGAAAAACTGGATGATCAAATTCAAGAAATGATTAAAGGATAAGAAAGTCAGGACGTCCAAGACGCATAGACGCGACCAACTGGTTAGTACTCCACACCTCATTTTGACTATAAAAAGGTGCATTTTCTCTGCTTGTGCTGTGCTCTTCTTTCCCCTGAGAAATCACAGTAGTTAAGCAGATAGGGCTAGGTTGCGAAAAACTTACACACAACGGGTAAGCTTCCATTTTGATTGTAAATGTGTTACTTATTTGCGCCTCAGATGTCATGAACTCATTCACAGTCTTGGAATCACGAAATAAACTTGTTGTGGATGTCCACCAAAAACTGAAAGGATTATCACAACTAACCACTTATTTTGCTTCTGCCTTCCACACTTTCACTAATACCGCTAAAATAACCACCACTCATCAATCGGGCCCTGACAATCCCAAATCACTCGACAAGCACTGTGACCTGGTATGGTCTCGATTGGTATTCCCTTTACGATGCTTTCCGAGCAGTCTGAAATCGCGGCTCACTCTCACCACGACAGCACTTCCACATGCCCATCCTACCGTTCACAATGTTCTACTTGCACAATTGGATCGCTTACATGTCACGTGTCGAACTGTATGGATCCAGTTTGGGTTATTCCCGTCCACTGAATGCGGGCACACTGGCCAGTATGGGATCGACTTGTTTGACTCCGGCCAGTTTGGGTTGTGGTCAGTGTTGTTATGCGGACGGATGGCCGTTGTGGTTATTGTGGCGTGTGAGTCGACTGTTGTGTCGATTGATGGTGTTCGGTTGTGCCCGATCGATACAGCGACCTAACAGTGGTGACTCGAATTCAGTCCCAATGGGTGTCGCATTTCCGTTCAGTGATTTGGATGAGATCTGGCCGATATTTGTTGCCTTTTTGGGAGATCAAGCTCTGTTATTAGTTGCTATGTAATCATTCATCTATTTTTTTAACCAACTTTTGTTCACGCTCGATGTGGTTCAGTGGCATTTTTCAAAAATCGTGAGATGACCGTTGGCTTTTTCACTTGCATATCGTTGTTTTCGAAATCACTCCAATGCATCTAGTCAGAATATTTTTTTGTTCAGGTGATTTTTAACTCCCGAACTGTTTGCACTGTTATGCTAGGTGAAAATAAGTAGTACTGAGACAAACTTGGCAGTAGTTTGTAGGAACAACGAATAACTCGTATTCTAGATTCGGTACTGTACACTTTCAGCTTTGTTTCATCTGGCTATTGTTGAAAAAATCGGTGTGACCAGGTGATCAGTGGCATCGTTTGTGAACCGGTATGCCTATAATGATTGGAACGTATGCGCAGTAGTGTCATTTTATATCCTCGTTTACGCGATGTGAAATAAAAAGGAAGCCTTCGGATATGGGAAACAACAATCTTGTTTGGCTCTTCGTAATTTATCTGAGGGCACTGCAAAGCGACAAATATGACCAAATTAGCAACAGAATGTGTGACGCCAGGTGCAAGGATGATAACCAGTAGTGGAAAGAAAGGAGGGGATGTCTACCGTTTTTCTCATTTACTTTGTTGTTCATTACTGTGGTTATTGCCACTCAGAATTTGTTAAGAGCACCACTGTTTAGCAAAGTATTTTATCACGATCAGTGCAAGTTGAACCAGGGAACCAACGACTTTGATTGTAGATGCGCAGCACAATGCACTTGAAATTTGGGGGCTAGATAAATCACCGAAATTCGCGATATTGGCGAAGCCACCAGCATCCTTCGCGTTCATCTTTCAATGTAGGTTTTCGGCTTTGCGTGTCACACTGAAATGTTCCAAGATAGATTTCAACGTACTTTGGCTACACTGATCGTTGCATTGAAAAACAACGGACAAGGAGCGTATATCGACTGCCAGTAGCCTAATTATTGCGTTCATCGTGTGTTAATTTGTGTAATCCGCATTTGACGGAGGAGACTGCAATAGGACTGTGGTGAGAGTCTTCTGCATAAGAAAGGTCCCGAAGTCACCGTCACGTACTTCCAAAGCAAAATGAAAATGCTCCTTCTGTTGGCATTACCTTCGAGGGTTTTCGTGCAATTTTGAAAGTCGGAACCACTAGATTTCTGCTGCACACTTTAATCAACGGATTGAAATGCGTCTACACGTTTCCATGTGCATGCATGTACGTGTGTGCACACTTTCATCAACACTATTCACTAAGAAACGTGAGAGTTGTGTCATCAAATCATTAAGTCCGCGTGGGATAGGGCTCAATACTTCGCAACGCAATAAGTGCTCCTACACTCATATCTTCCCAACAACACAACACAAGGCCATGGTGCTCAAGATTGTTGAAATCCCTATCCTGAGGTCCGAATTTCAGTCTCATTCATGAACTTCTGATCTTACCCCAGATCCATCGGACATAAAACGGAACATAACCTGGTCCAAACACTGGGAGCGATGAGTAGACTTGGGTAAACGTGGGTAAGACGCAAACGTACTATTCGGTGCATAGACATTTGGGTTATTGACAGACAGGTATTCAGTCATAATCCTTCAGATGGAAGTTGCTTACCAATAGTTTTTCGGCCTGACAGATATTGCCGACCTCTGGACTTGTTGTTCTCCTCGCACCGAACAAAGTTACTAAAGTAACTGCTTGTTTGCACCTTACTTTAGTTTATAAAAAACTCGTTAACAGCGTGTGACAACCCAATCCCATGTTGCTCTAAACCTAAATCATACTCGATGTTTGTGGGCGAACAATCCAACTATTCCATGCTATTGAATTACAAAAATGGGGACTGCCAATTTCGAATTATCGAAAGGCATGGTCAACATGAAAGTCGATTCACCTAAAGCCACCCATCCCTGTGATAACTTTTCTGATCACCTATATCTTGGAATTTGGACGTAAAAACCATGTGCTCCGCTCCTCCTGCCTCGGTCGCTCAGATATTCCGCAACCTCCAAATGGCTGTGACCCAATTCCTGATGTAATGCACATTCGTTTTATAACCGCTAAAAAATAAACGAACAGGTTGTCACTGGCTTTGTGTTGCCAATGGTCTCTTCGCCCATCAATGTTTGCTTACCTAACTAGGTAAAGCGTGATGATTGCGGTCTGTAAAGTGAGGAAATACACTGAATGCTACCATGACGTTTTTCTTATGTCCAATCGAGATATCCCCACATAGGGTAAACAAACTGCTTGTTGTGAGCAGGTCTTAGCTTTTGTGTCACAGCATAATAGTTATCATTTCTTGTTATTAAGTTCGCTCCAATGCTGCGGTGTTCAAACTAAAGCTGCGAATGACGGAAACTTTGATCCGGTGAGATATCTGGAAAGTTCCACGCTTTCTGGCGTGCTAGTCAGTTGCCGTATGGACAGTGAAAATCACAACACAGAAGGAAATTTTCTAGTTCTTTCTATCTGTTCCTAATCTTTTGGGTTTTCAAGATTTAACCTGAGAAAGGAAGTACCCATGTGTGCGTGCTTTCCCGGTTCCGGGATGAATGAACACATCTCACTTAGGGAGTAATCACCAAGTCGATCTCAGTAGGCAAACAGAAAGATTTTCTTTTAACTCTATTTCGACTAAGTAGTTTTGGTGATAATGTGTGGTCTCAGCCTTCACATTTGTGACCGGAATTCATGAGACGTACAAGCGGGAGGACGCACAAATACACTCTCACGCATTACCACGTTCACACACTGGTCGTCCTCATATTTGAATATTCAGCTGCAGGACTTTTGCCGGCTCCCATTTTGTATTTGGCCAACTCAGGCATGTGTCATTTCAGGTTTAACGTCTGTCTATTGACTTCACACTTCCTGTCACCTACATGAACGCGTCTGTTGAGTTCTGTTTGTTCCATAGATTTCTGAAAGCGAAACCCGTGCGATGTGCACGATGATTCGATGCATGTGAAGATTTCGCAGACCTGTGTAAACATCTCTTTGACAAGGTCCTTATAACTTCTTCCTGAACATTTAATGACTCTTCACAGTTTGGTTCGAGCAAACTTTCTGATGCGCAAATGAGAAGGCCTCATTTGCATTTACAGTATTCTTGAAAAAACAAAGGAATATGATTCACTAACCCACAAGTCGATCACAGTATTCCTACTCCGGTAACCATATGAATGAGAAATCACTAGTCGATATATGTACAGGTGATCTATTGACTCAGGAAACCTTGCTCCCTGTTCCATGTATCAATAGCACAAATCAGGCGAACAACTGCTTTCAAAATTTCCAAACTTGCCATTTGGATTTACAAGATTCGAGCCCTGGGGATAGAAAATAATTACAACAATTTAACTGATGTGTGTTAGTGTATGTGCGTGCATGGTTGCATAAGGATCTGTGGTGGGAAGTGGAGTTGGGCATGGTACCATATCACCGGTGAATGGGATGGGTGATTAACTCAGGAGTGTCATCCGGTCTGTTTCACGACAGTCGGTGCCAGTGTGCATTGATGCAGGCCATGTTACGTGTACGACGTGAACCACACTTTTTGCACACAGGTTCGGGGGTCATAGGCGTGACCACTAAAGCTTCAGCAATCCCGGATGTTCTTAATCGGATTCGCTTGGGTCGATTAGGCAGCACCTGGTGATTACTCATCTTATTTAATAGTAATATGGTATCATGTCCAACTCCAATTCACACCACAGATCTACACACAACCATGCACACACGTATACACATGCCAATTAAATTGTTCTAATCACTCTCTATCCCTAGGGCTCAAGTCATATGAATGGTAATGACAAATTTAGAAATTTCGAAAACAATTGTTCCTCTGATTTGTTTTGATACGATAATGAATATATTTCACACACCGTTCTATGTATGATATCAGCAAAGCCCTTATAGTCAAATGTGTTGATGTCAGTTTGTTTTCGTACTTTGTCTATGGCTTTTCCGCGCAGTAGAAAATGTGCAATCATTGGTACAGGAAAACTGTTTCAGTTCCCAATGATACAATTTCATTTAGGCCTTCAAAACATTCGGCTTTTTTGGTGCTAGTTGTGAATTTCGTAAAATCTCAAAAATCATAGTCTACGTTTCATCTTTGTTCGATTTATCTTATGTGTTAGATTGATAAGACCAACCCATGAACAACGGTTCCACAAACTCGGTGAGTTCACCGATCGCGATCCGTCAGCAGCAATCGTCATGATTGTTACGTGAACCAAATGGGAATCGGAGGGCTTGGAATGGAATTTGATTAGCGCGAATATTGTAAAGCAAAATTTGTTTCTTCGTGCAGGAAATATAGGTGTTCTAGATATTCATTCCAACCAATTCACGTGGTCGAGGTTTTCTCTTGTGAAAGTGGACAAACTACGTTCGACGAGAACAAACGTAATTCAAGCTGGCGGACGAATAACATCCGGTGGAGGCTATAAGACTGAATGGTAAATTGTTTCGACCTGGATTTTCCCGTGATGAAACCATGTCAACTGACCAGATGGAGAAAGTATCTTGTCTAAGGCTTTCACTTTTACTAAGCTGTTGAAAAGCTATATTTGAGAAGATTGTATGATGGGAATCGCCGTGTAGTTTGTCTTTTCCCATGCCCAGGCATAACTCGAAATAGTGTTATTTCCAAAAGACCCCGTCAGGTAAAGTTAGCACACACTGAGACATTGTCAAAAAGCTGACATCTTGAGATTGTTGCAATGCAAACTTGATTGACGGGCTGCTTCAACTTCAGAGGAAACTCGGCTTCCTTTGAGCGCCATGTAGAAGAGGATAGGTAACGTAAGGGTGAGTGGAACTCTGTCTGACCTTGTGATAACAACTTAGATTACCATTAGAATCAGATGTCCAAACATGTGAGTCCCTGTGACTTAGCAATAAAGCAAAACTAATATGTAGGATTCAGGAAAACAATTTGTAACTTTACTTAAGATATTCTAACAGATCCCTTTCACCTTTAGTTATGCCATCTTAGGTTCCTGCAGTCAAAATCTATCGGTAGACATTTACAAAGAACTGTCGACTAGATGGCAAGGTTAGGAATATTTTGAATGCCTCACATTCTTAAAACGATAAAGGTTTGGTCAGCAGTGTGAGTCTCCCTTTGGTTATAAAAAATGGAGTTACATTAAGAATGATAAAAACTGAATAATCAAAACTACGTCAGATCAATGCAAAACATCGTTGGAACGTTTTTGACAGGAAGTAATGTGAGACGCAGAAAGTCCACTGTGTATCTGGCTAAACACTTCCAGATGCTTCGACTTCGTATCACCAATCTTCCGTCACGCCTACTGCTGATCGATAATCGACTATCTGGTCTAGATCTAGTGATAAAAATCGTTTCAAACCGAAACAGTGTCGTGTTGCGATAATAATGAAAACTTGCCACATTTGTAAAACAAAAGACTGTGCATCGCGTGTGACCGCAATTCGTGTCATTGGTTCTCCGAGTCCCCGTTCTATTAGTTCTCCTCGTTTCTTGGTTTTCAACCTGAACTAATTAAGGTCGTCTTGTTGTAAAACTCGGATCACTCACGTCGATTAGCTGGCATCGTTTACAGTGTGCCTGATTTGGTTTTCCCTTAGCATCCAGTTGCGGCACGATATCACGTGGAGGATGATAGACAATTAGACAGTGGTCTCGTTCCAGTGGTGCTATCGGAACACGCTCGCGACTGGGCACGATCATGGATTAGTTTACTTGAGACACAGAAAAGGCAGGAATAGCACCTCACTACAGAAAAGCAATAAAAGCAGAAGGCATCCTAGTCCATAGGTTTGCCAAGAAAAGTATGCACATCAAGCATCGCTGGAGGTAAGTAAAAGATCGTGTCTAAAATAATAATCACGTGATCTGCACACTAAATCAAATCTTCTGTCATTCATTTCAACTACACTGCTGAATCGCTTAAGCTATATTGTTGGGTGGGTTTAAGGAAGGAGTATTAATTGTCTACAAAGATTTATGAAGCAGTTTTTCGAAGACAACCGAGGAACTACATTGAACGACAGATGTTATTTGAAGCTTTAGATATAATGGAGGCTGAGGTTGGAACAGGGAAAGTGGCAAAATATTCTATTTGCAGAAGAAAGGAATTTCCCGCGTGCTCGTGCGTGACCAGGATAAAAAAATGTGCTGTTCAACCAGGATGAACCTGGCTGGAATCGGGATACTCATAAATGCTGTTCTCTTTATGTTGCCAAATCGAAACACGAACTTTGGCGTAATTCGAACAAAACCACATCGAGGACAGCCGTATCCTATGAAATGAACGATCATTATAATCGCTGTCATATATCTCGGATTGCACAGAGCCCAACAAGAAACTAATAATTATGAGTGTGATGAGCACAAGTCCGGAGTGTGAGAAAAATAGTACACTATGTGAATGTGAACCCAGCTCGAAAATTGGGGACAAGGATTTGGGAAATCCGTAGCAGTCTGGGGCAGAGTGAAACAATCATATTTTATGTGTTCATTCACTTGTTTGCAACAAAAAGGAAACTGACTCACTGGTCCACAGGCCTGGATTAATAATGCCATAATTGTTCAGAATGACGAAATTCAAAACAAATAATAATAATAATAGACAAACGGATGAGCATCGATCGTCAAATTCCCCGGGGGAAATGAAAATATCCAGATAGACAAAGTCGTGAATGTGTATGCATTTAGAATTAAGCAAAATCAAATAGTACACAGAATAATCTAGAACATAAAAAATGGCCTCAATACCTCTGTGATATAACGGAATTCGAAACCACTGTCCGGAGCATATAGCCACTCCTGAATGTTGGACTGCTGGGATATTGATTAATACACGCAACCAAAATTCCGCTGAACTGTGAACTATCTCACCTGAGATGATGAGTAATGCGATTTGACAAGCGACGAAAAATCATTTTGTACGTCGCTGATGATCTATTGAATTACTTGGATGGCTTGCAAAATTGGTCGCGAGAATTCTTTCCTACCGATGTCAGCTGCTATTTCTCGACAAGCAAAATATTGCTAGTTATTTTGGGAGAGGTGTGGACAGCGATTCCTTACGCCAGAGCTCTGCAGGATTATTCAGTCCCCATAGAGACAGAGAAAGAGCTCAGATGTGCAATATTCCAAAGCAACTCTCGCCTTATACCCACAGTCTGTGCAACCTAAATGTCATAATATGGTGGAGGTGTAATCCTTGACCTGGGAGTTATGACGATAATTCTGTTAAAAGCACTCGATATTTGTTTCAGAGATGAGTCTGCATCGAGGAATACGTTTTAAGTATATCACACAGATGATTTTCATTAGCCGCTTCAAGTCAGATTAATTCCGAAATCCAATTCCAGAGGTCCACTTGAATCGCCCAGATCGGTGACAGGGCATTTTTTGGACAAGTGTAATGTTTAACTTTCTGTCTTGGATGCTTCCCATTGCTTCGCACATACTTCAAATTTATTCGATTTCTAGTATTCGTTTTTACTAAATGATTTCTTGATCAGTGCGAATTTGGAACTTATCACCCGTTTGACGAATGTCTTCAGACCACATGCTTGCGTGCTTCGGAAATCGGAGAAAACCAGGATTTTTCGAGCTACCTTCCCGGCACTAAAACACGTCCGACAAATGGAAAGTAAATGATGATTTTCAAGTAGTATTTCTCGTGAACTAACAGGGGGACAAAATTTCTTGGAAGCACACTACCAGTTTCGTGGTGATTATCGGTCGCCAAGTGCGTAGAAAATTCTAGTGGTAATCTAACAAGAAATTGTGCAGGGACGAGATTGAATGAACGGTAGAGTAAAAAGTGTACATACCTGGCAAGACGTAATAACCACGAAATTGGTTGTACCTCCGGAGAAATTGTACTGGTTACGGAACCCATAACTTACACAAGAAACATACTTTCAGACCCTGTGTTTATGTTCTGAAGGATACAAGAAAACGTCTGGGGAACCATCATGCGAAAATGGACTAGATTCATCTTGCATTAACACTTCTAGTGATTTAAACGAGACTTATATAGAGTCATTTACAAACCGAAAATAAGAGCGAAAATCGGCTGCTTGGAAATAAAGTTAGGACCACGTGAACAGGCAAGAATTGGTGCCTCCGCCATAATTGGTTCTGTTCCCATGTTTATCATTTCGCAAATACCGCAGGCTGCGTTGCACGATTGTCTTTGATTCATGCTCTTGTGGTCCTCGTTTCACCACGCCTATGATTCCAACGAAAGACTTAAACAGTTCTTCTGTTCTCGCCCATACGGATAACCTTAACGATTGTAAAGTAAAATCAGTAATGCAACTACATTCCAAAAATTCATGTTCTGATTCCCATTTTGCACATCTTTTTAAACGAGATAATGGGTGATGTGTTTCGCAGATGGATTTTCTATTTTGCGTGTTTCAAAATTCACAATTACTAACCTCAGTGAACGATTCTTTTCGCACTACCAGAATACAGGTTTCAGAACCCAACTAATAACGAGACAATCCGAATTGATTCGACAGACATTTGCAACATTTGTCCCAAGTGTTCGTCTAAACCGGACCAGTTTGGACTGACGGACTGGCTGACTGGTTGACTTACAGAAATAACCGTTGTTCGTTTTGTTATTCGGTTCAAACAACTCACACCGGCAGGAGACGAAGAGAATTCTTGTAAAATATGAAATTCCGATTCCTCAGAAATATTAGACGCAGGTGCGCAATTAAAATTTAGTCTTCTTTTATTTTTCGTGAGTTAGCAAATAAACTATAATAACGAAAGTAGCAAAAATAAAAGGATGACAACTTTCCGACGAAATTTGAAAGACGAGGCCAGTAAGCTAGACCTGCGTCACACTTTAAAGGTTCAATCTAATAGGATGCACACAACAGATCAATGGTTTGAGTGAATTATTTTGAGTATTTCAAGGTCAAAAATTTACATCATAAAAGATTAGTGAATTCACAGACAAGCTAAGAATAAGTGAATTGGGGCCACAACGATTGTGAATTCATTTGGCTAGAACTGGAGCTGGATCAAACGGGACAATTCAGTTTTTTTGTTCCACTCTCGCCGGCAAGAATCAATGTTTTTTCTTCGGTGACTTAGGGGACTGTTGACGACGTCTGTTGGCCAGTACAATGCGTCCGAAAGAAGGATAGAATCCTTCCGGGTCACGAGCACACGTACGAAAGGAGAAATGCAATTCGTTGACCGATATGGATCCAAAATCTGCATCGAAGTATTGATCCAACACCTCGGTTGGTATGCGCAGTTTTCGGTACTGTCTGGGATTAAACTTGAGACAGAAAAATACAAACAAATAGTTTAAACCATTCCATTCTCCGTATTTTATTGGCCATCACCGAAATTCAGTCCAGGAAAAAACCTCGAACAATTTGGTATGGACGATCGTGTACAGAATACTCGCAAGGGCTTGAGTTACATATTCCTAGAGTTTAAACTGTGAATTATAAATTCGTTTAAATGTCCTTACAAGATAATAACTCAGCGGTACTATGAAACATTCCATTGCTTTTACCTGTGAATTTTGAAAATGATTGAAATTATCAGCGCTTTGGATTGTTTTTCATATTGTCATAAGAAGACAATGCTTTCTGACAACCATTTTTAAGGTACGCTTCTTACTCCATAGACTGCCACGGATATAATGCGTTTTGCTAACTAGCCACTCTCGAGAATGGTTAACGATGGTAGCTAACTAATTCGATCTCGATGCCGAGCAGTGTTAAGCAGTAAAACCGTTTTTAACTGCCTTTCACTAATCGTGTGCTGCTCCAGTAGGATAAAATATGTGCAGACCCGGTATCTTGGCCGTCATAGAAGTAGGGGAGAATAATTTCCATGAAAGGGGAAGGGAACAGAAGAACACTTGATTTTGAATCCCAATCGTCATCTGCCCCACATTTTCCTTCCATTTCATTAGCCCTTCATCAATGTCACAAAACTGCGGACACTACTAGTGAGTAGCAAAATAGTGAAAATAACTAGATCTTAGGAAAAATAAGCTTTAGGGTAGGACAACACTGCGCGCAGTTTTTTTCGTACCAAAAGTCATTTAGCATCTCGATCGTGCATCTTTGATGTATTCGTTCAGCAGGAGTAAATTCTCTTGTTTGAAATGGTTCGGTTGGAAGAAAAGTTGTCTTCCCGGAACCGAGTCGGAAAAATAATTACACTCTTTTCAATAGTCGTATTTTAGTACATTTTATTGAATAAAACATTTTTTAATGTACTCGATCAACTGTAGTCCTCTTATCAGTTCATGTTGAGCCAGAACACAGCGACTGGTAGAATGATTTCAGTCTCGAGCGTAATTTCGTCATGAATTTTTCACTCTACATGATCCTAACCTAGATTGAGAGTTTAATTTCTAAGCCTTGAGTAGAATGCACAACCAGTTAACCTAGAGTGATAGACTGAGAAAACATTCAAAGAACAGAATCAGTTCATCTGATCCATGCATAATAATGGTTAGGCGACGGTGGGTGATCAGAAACTAGAATCAACCGAGACGCAAATTTTTTTTGCACACAGGCACACCGATGGGAAACGACGGAACTCAAACTTATTATAGAGGCTATTGTTTTTTTATTTATATGAAACTGTTGCGCGATAGTGCATTGGTAATCTGTGCCCTACGAGTTGAAAGTTAGTGTTCGAACCAGAGTAGAATAACTCCGTGATTGGTAGCATGAAATGAGCATCTTCGCCAGGCTTTATCGTAAATTGTTCCCGGTGAGATCCAGATTTGTTTTGTTCCTTCCTGATTGGTATGAATTCCTGAAGAGCCTGTTCTGTCAGCTTATTCCTCCTGGGTTTAAAAAACACATCATTCCCGTTTTGATTTATTCTCTCCATGTGCATTTCTTTCCTCCAGGTAAATCGGTTACTGCAATTAATCACGATGAAATACACAGGGTGGTTTTAACGAAAATTACGCCCTGGACCTAAACTAACACACTGCTTGAGTGTTTGAAGTTTATATTTTCCGTCTTCCCGGTGACTAGGTCACTTGACAGTCGCGTTATGAATTTTCTTTTAACATGTTCGGCTGATTGGCGGATTGCTACTCAGATGCACTGCTCAGCCCGAACTGATTTGCAGTAATTCTAAGTGGTCAATGCAGTGATTAATAGATTGATAATACACTTTGTTATTTCGGACAGACTACTACGTAGGTTTTTATGCAAGAAACCCGCATGGATTTGTCACGAAGCTTGAATCACAAACGACAACAACAACAACATATTTTGTAGACGCTGCGCACTCATTATAAATTGCCTAATCTTAGCAAACAGTGATCAATCATTCATCTGCCTGTTATATTTATACTAACGTGTTTGTAAGCCATGGTGTGTTGTTCATGTGTGTATTCGGCTAATCAGTTGATTTTTCGACTGAATAGCACCTACTCACTTTCAACAAAGTGACATGGGGAACAAATACTCCGTCTACGTTGGTCCTGAAGCCCGCCGCGTTGCATGTTTGTTTTATCACCTTGATCAACTTCTCCAGATTGGAGTCTTGAATCGCGTTCACGAATAGCATGCGATTTTGATACGTATTGATACCACGCAGTCGGACCGGATAGTGTGGAATCCATCGGCGCATGTTATTAATCGTGTCCCTGATGAGGTCGAAACAGTCTTGAACCTGGAATGTTCAGGGAATGGGAGAAACAGTCACAATATTGAAGTGCAGTAGTTTTTGCATGTGAGTATAATACCAAGTAATTATCTTCAGTCACCATCCTTCCGGAAAAAGTAATTTTTCAATAAATAGAAATTAGCCAGCTGGTGAAGTGTTATGGAGTTAACCAACACTACATTGCGTTGGCCGACGGTGGCCATGCGGACAAGGTCGTGGGGTTTGGACGCGAAGGCTGCGGCCTCGAATCCTCCCACTGCCAGTCAACTTCCCCACTTGAAAGCCTTCTTTTGTCCGCGGCCGCCTTCCTAAAACGTGACGCACATTATTTCATTAATAAAGGAATTAGAAGATAAAAGACAAAAGATACTAGGCCAGTAAGTGGATGTACGTGGGTGTAAAAACAATTAGTGGTCACAACAGAAATGGTTCATATTTTTCAGGGGATCTGGAGATTATTAAGGAATAGTGCTTTCATAGGAAATCGCGAAGCCGAGTGAAATGGCGTACTTCAGACCTTAGTAGGGATACTTCCACATTCTAGATTGTTAACTTACAGCGTTATTCAAGAGTTGGTCATCGTGGGCTTGTTACTATCACTATGCCGTTTCTAATCTGGTGGTTTGCCTAGTTTATCGGACTGCTTAATTTTCCGTCTTTTATTCTGATGTCCTGGAATAATAAAGGGTAAGCGAAAGAAAATAATGCACATATTCTGATACCAGAACACGGAACCCGAAAGAGCGGATTTCTTAATAGAAGTTTTGTCTTTCACTGATTTATTTGGCAGTGTAAGACTGGAATGAACAGTATGTCCAACAATATCCTAATATGGGGAAGTAAATGATACCTAACGGAAAACAAGGGACCGCATCGAACGTCAGTGTGAACCACTTGTTGGTATACTGACCTGTTCAGGTTACTTATCATATCACCTCAGGCTCAGGAAACTATTTGATCTCATACTTTGCTTCATTTTAGCCTTCTTATAGTTGATGTAATTTGTTTCCTTAGCACTGCTTTTAGTCAACCAGTAGACGGGCCGGATAACTGACCGTCTCTTGTACCTCTCCAACTTGACTACACACGAGTCAGCGTGAATCGAATAAATTGCTCGCTGACACCGAAGATGTGATTTTTTGTTCCCGTAGTTGTTTACCACCACGGGATTTGTTTTGCTGAGCAACATAAGTGGTCATTCGGGTGTGGCCACGTTGTGTCGGTTTGGTGAATTCGATTGCCCACCTGCCATTTACCTACTAGTAAGTAACAGTCATCCCACTGACCATAATTTGGCAACGAATAAAGCCATTTCGATTAGATAGGCGGTACAACTTGAGTGAATAATCTACAAGGCAACCCAAGGGAGATTATTTTTAATTTCATGCTAATGTTCCTTAGTTCAGAAGTTTTTGAAGCCACTTCGAAAATTGAGTATAATGCCGTGCAATCGTCTAAATGGATCAAAAGTGCTCAAAGGCTAACGTTTATTATCGCAGGAACTGTGACGTTTTTCCCTCTTTTCGTTTTTAGGTAGAAGCTAGAGTTGGAATTGAAATCACCATAAGACTATCGGCTTCAGTCATTAGAAAATTTTGGATAAGCTAGACATACTGAAGGGTAAATTCCAAACTAACATAAAATGTGAAATTTATACTGTACAGGTTTATCGTAGGCCACCGAAACATTCATCCTCACTTGAAGAGGTAGCAAAGGGTTGAGTAGCCTATTCGAATGTCCGCTTGGATAGCCGGCCAGAGGGCTTTGTTCAGTTTCCAAACTAGAAGAAAACTACCTGGGCCGGGCAATGTGTTCATTTCAGCAGTTTCATACCACTCGAAATAAAACGGAAATTAATTCGTTTCTCGGTCAATAGGGCACGAAAAATATGCACAGAAGATGTACTTGATGATGAATTGCTTTCCATATGTGGTATTCTGGCAAAACGATTACTCAGAACGCCTCTTTCCGACGGCAGTGGGGCTAACAGTCGGCAAGATGTCGTCCAACATCAAATCGCCGTTTAAAAGAGAAATCTCCCCGGATGTCATATTTCACAGATTACCTGGTGCTACGGCTAAGACTTTCTATACCTCAAAGACGCTTGCTGTCGTGCCCAAAAGATAGTGTGTCATATCCTATTGCGTCATTATGTGCATGCTCACTGACTTCTTTCAATGGGACAATTTACACGGTTCCGGCATCCTAGCCGGATCGAAAGCATCGACAAGACTCTATTCACGCCTGCCTGACTCCAGACGTCCAGTGGATGTTATTGTGACACTCAGATCAATTTATAAGCTTCAAAGTAGGTTCTCGAGAGTGGCAATGGGCTGCACCCTGACTGTTGCTTGGGTCGCAAGCCTCTGACTACAGGATCTCCTAGGTTGAGCACAAAAGCAGGTGAAACAACTGTAACGCCTTGGCCTACTGGCCACACAAGAATCTTTCGCGTGAGTCCCAGGTATGAGTTGCGCGTATGAAACGTCCCACTCGGTCATCAACTTTGCACACGCGAGCGCTACGTGCATACATCCATACACACGTACATGCACACAATGAATTGTTCAGAAATTAGAAGAAAAATGTTTGACCAACAGAACAATTCATTATTCTTTCTTATTTCCTGCATATCATTATTAACCCAAATCATCGGCATGATCACGACCAACTAAATCGAGCTTATTCGTTACCGTGTTGTTTTTTCAGTCTGACTCCATGTATGAAACGATTTTATTGCCAAAAGCGTATCAAGAAAAGTTTGTTCTAACCAAGGTCTTGAAGACCACGTGATAGAAAAGGTGGATAACTATCCATCGGATGGTTTGAAGATCACCGTAACGGTTGGTGGAGTGTCGCGCTGTGCGATGCAGAAATTACCCTATGCAAACGGTGAGTCAGACCAATTTCGATTGTCTGATCGTCAGCCCAGAATGACTGACCAAGGATAATACTCATGGGTGTTATCATTCCGAGGCATGTGGCGTGGCATCGTGATATTAAGTCTAGTAGCAAAGACCAATGCATTGGTTAGACTAGCCTTATCACACTAATATGACCATGATCATTAGAGGTAAATGAGATGCTAAAGCGGGTAGTGTTTGTGTATTTGTGACTCCGCATCGATGTTGAAATAAGTTAAGAAAACCGCAAGAGCTGTAACAAGATGCAAGACAACGCCCAGTACTTAGAAACTGAGATACTAAAAGCGCACAAGTACGAGTTACGCAGACCCACAGCATAAAATCTTTTTAAAAGTAAATAACAGTTAGATTACGGGAGGAGGTAGTCAGTTCGCTGCCATGCAAACAGATACAAACACCGTATTGTGTATACTGAACCGAGTAGAACGATTTGGGCTTCCGAGTAAGATCCTTGATGCACTCTAACAAAATGTTTGCACACATTATAATTAAACATCCGCGAAATCCACCTCTCTCATAACCTAACAAAACATGTTTCAGCACTAAAACCCATTATTTAAATTAACTTTTTGTTGTTAGCGCATGACATAATCATTATAAACCCTAAAAGACATACGGTTTAGCTAACTTCGGTTGATCTCGCAGCCCTAACTTAACCTGCGACTGTCAGCTGTGAACATTCTGACAGCAAATTGTGGCACGTGACAATATTCAAGACAGTGTAGTACTACTTCGCAGAACGATTTTTTCGCCTGTGATTCACCTTCTAGGTTGACCAACAAAATATTGATTCGCTTGTCCAAATGATCGAAGTCCATTGCTTGTCCCCCGTTGATAGCTTATTCTGAGTTGAGCTTTTGGTAATGGTCGGTCAGTTATTGTTCAGAAACGCTTCTTTCTTGTTTATAATCTACTTTGTTCGATCGTTGAAATACTATACTGGCGATGATTGGTACGTGTGGTGGATCAGTGATTGTAGCGATCGAAAGAGACCGGTAAGATCTAACAGCGCCAAGTCGATGTCGTAAAATCCCAAAGTCAACATGGATTGGTCGGTCGTTCCTCGGGTTTTCTTGATAAACACCAGTGCCTCCTAACCAGTCTGATATGAAATTTCAAAGAAATATACTGAATTTATCAAGTGTACTGGAAAAGCTTGGGATGCAATGCCAGTAACGTCTATGGAACGATGAAAAGGCAGCCTGTTAAGACAAGTCAGTATTGTTAAGCCAACAGAAGTCGGGTATTGATTGAGACATCAATAGTTTCTTCACAATAAACTGTCAGTCTTGTTCCTTCTTTGAACGAAACCATTAATAATCCTACAGATAGGCACAATCAGTGTTAATGAAGGAATCACGCAATCTAGGCACATTGTCTTCGGCTTTATGTGCATTTGGAGGGCTGAACAATACAAATCGATCACGTAAACCAGTGTTTCAGTATTTTCTTTGCAATTAAGTCAAGGAATGGGACTAGAAGGAATAGGAGTTCGTTTCGAAGTCATCTACTAAGGGCATAATTGGCCCTGTGCATGGATGTTGCCGACAGTTGCGTAGTCCATGAATTCTATCAAATGGGAGTATAACATGTCGGGATAAGAGAAATTCGGCGTTTCTATTTTGGGTTCTATTAGGTCAACGATTCAGTAGAACAAGATCATATTGGAACCACTGATTTTATTCGCCAAATTAATGACACCGATGTTGTGATTCACACATGCATCTGGAAGAAAGGTTTTCGAAAATACTGACTTAATTGGCGTTGGCCAAACAAACTGACTCATTGGAGAAAATAGAAGCATTTCATACGTGCAACATCTTCCTGTTCATTGTAAACGAAATGAATCTTTTAGGAAGTTTGTAGAATCTGTAGCTTCTCGAGAAACCGAAAGTAAACACTCGTGTACCTGTTTTCCGTCAGCCATGGCTTTCACATACATTCAGCAAATTCCAAATTGGCCTCGAGGTAATGCAAATAGAAAATCATTAAAAACTGCGGGCACGCAGTAAATGAAGTGACAAATCACAGACGAAATTTCGCAACGAGTATTTTATTGTGGCATGAATTAATTGCATTTCTTTCCTCCAATATGTGCTTTGTAAAAACACGTGAACTAAACCCCACCAGACAAATTCGGCTAATATCGCATTTGAATCATTAGGCGTTTGTGTCCGTTTAAGAACCACACGTTGATCCGTCGGAAGTGTTTCTGCCGGTCAGATACGGCCAACCTTCAAAAACAAGATACAAGGTTCCACACAATGGGTTATTATTGTAGGCCACATGCATCGATAGATGAGTTGCCGTTACACTATGCTTCCCAAACTCCATTTGCAGAAGTGACCTGTTAATGGTATGTCAAAATGCTGATGATCTTTTTTAGCCACTCGTTACTGATATCGTAAATCATGACAAACTGAAGACCTCCCAGGAACGCGATTATTTTTTGCAGAAACACGTATCTAACTGTCGGTGTGTGAATTACAAATGATGGTGTAATGTATGAAAATCTAATGTTAGTATTACATCTTCATGAATCATATGCCTGAGCGTCCAAATTTTCCGGATGTTTTATTCCGCATACACCGTTCTTTCTTCTCTCACCAGAAAATACCGCTGAGATCGTTAAAAGTGGATACGTAAAATTAATGTTAAAAACCCATGAAACTCAGTGCTAGTGATCCAGTGACAAAGCAGAGGGATTTGAGCCCCTTTGGTGGCATTGTGGGCATGCACCGCAATTTGTGAGGGTACATATTCTCTACTTAAGAAAGTCTATGAAGAATTACTGGCTATCAGTTGTTGTGTATGGAAACATACCAAGCAGAGAGACGGTAGTAGGTAACTATAATCTGATGCATCTTTGAATCGGTAAACCAAAATCCATGTTTAATAGCACAGGTTAAACGAGACGGTGTTGAACCACCCTATTAGATGAAGCGATCGAAACCTCAGTCGACAAATAGGTCAGCCAGCGAATCGGCCGATCATTGTTGGCTTTTTGAATAAATCATATCAACACAATGAGACTGCAGAGTTCCAAAAGGAGGCGTCCAATCGTGAGTGCTAATGACAAGTGCATTCTCTAAGAAAAACAGTTTTAAAGCACTTAAACTGTATTTATTACTGAATTGGATAAAATAACTCCGTTGATAGAAGTTGTTCAAGCTCGAGTTAACAAATACGGAGGGACCGAATTGGTTAAAAATGCTAAACCATTTTGGAATTGATAACAGGATAGATGGTTCGCTTTTTTTCAGGCGCTACTGGTGGCTCCTGATAATTCAAATGCGGTATTTCGATGCCTCATCGGTATCTCGAGAGGTGAATCACCTTACATGAGGAAGACAGACTTGGGATAAAGAAACGTTGTAAAATCTGGAAACGTACCGTGCAATGTGAGAATGTGGAATCAACGACATTTATCTCCATGCGACTATTTGATCGAGATTTTATTTTGGCAGTGAAATCTCGAATTATACAACAACCATTCTTATCGTATATCCAATAACCACTGCTCAATCGGACAGGTTGGTAAACACTGGGAATGCATTTCTATCATGACCCAAACAAGAGGTGGTCGAATCATGAATGAACGACGGAGATTCGGTCACCTTATCCACTATTCAGGCTCATTCATTTGGATTACTTACCACCAAACTGAAAAATTCAAAAATGAAATTAGAAAAGAGAAATAAATTTGAAATTACAACTGTCTAAACGTGGTGAATGCCGAAGCTGACCGTTGCACGGGCGGCTCTGGTCAGAAAACAAGGCGTAAACAAGCCTAGCCTTAGAAACTGTATGAACATGCCACTTGACCATTTAATTGATTGCTTGACCGGTTAACCGACCAATTGTCTGTGCAGTTTTCTCTCATTTCTCTCTTTCAGTCAGCAAATTTCTACAATCCAAATCGTTTGAAAGTGTAATGAGCAAAAGCAATTGTGCACTTGGTCTAGTTTACCCGATGCAAAAAGATTTATTCTATGCGCTTAGGGCAATACTAATACGATCAAAGTAAATTTTATCGAGCTTTAGGACTAATCTATTCACGCACCGTAGGACTTCCAGATGTTGACATCAGGTAAGCACCTAGCCACGTGCTCAAATTTCATTGTAATTACCATGCAGTTATCTTACTGTCAGTGCCCTCGCGTTGGTTCAGTAGACCATCAAGATCTCCAGAACTTTACCAGTAGCTAAGAATGATACTTTTCTAGTTCGGTCGAATGAACGTTGGTATGTCGGACTGTTTTTTTAGTTTCAAATAGGTTTCTATTCATTGTGGGCACCAGTGACGAACTTCTTGATTGCTCTATCTATTTCATTTACAAAAAGACCATATGTAACTAGAAACAACATGACAGTGTTCTGACTGGAACATTCTTTGCATTTTTCCTGTTCCGGTGACAGTCATCTGATTTCGTCGAATAAAAGCATTGATATATGTAACTATGTGATTTTGCTTTCTCAGTTAACTGGGAACCTTACTTCGGAACACGCGACTTTATCCTCCGATCTTGAGAGTCACGCACTGTTCAATAAAGCATCATGGTGACCAGTCACGTGATTGCGCTTTCCGCTTTTTTGTACCATTCACTCTGTTTATGACTCCTTTTCCGTCTGATGATTATGGATGTTTGTATTCCGTTACGTTTTGCATGCTTCTCGTAAAAGCCAATTCCTTAAATGGTTCATTTGCTACCATCAGTTTGTCGATACTGACCACCGAAGCAAAAGGTGTATCAAGCCAATACTCGAATTTACTTTATTTTGACTACCTATCAGTGGCTCCGTGTCACCCATCAAGCTGCACAATTGGAAAACATTCATTTCACCTGTTTCTTTTAAATTGATTGACAGTCAGAAGGTATGATATTGGAAGAGACCGGGTTTTATTGTCTATTAATGATACAGTTCTGTACGTGCAGCTGCAGAGTACTGACAGCTTTGTAAATACCACTTCTCAAGAAAGTAGGCATATCAATTTCCAGTGCAGAAGTGACAAGAATTGAGTAGAATCATCCACTGTACGAAAAGACACTGGATCGCTAACCACTAAACTGTGTCTGATTAATTGAGTAATAATGTTGTGACATTGATTTTTCCGGATTTCTCTGCTTATCGAGAAAATCTCATCTGCGCTGCGGATGTCCAAATGATCAGTCAAATCTACTGTTGTGTTGCTGGATCTTAGCAATTGCTTATTGTCTACAGAACCCTTGCATATTTAATCACTCGCACACCAAGTGTAGTTATTCAAAATCTTGTGGCAGTCATATTGCGAATAAAGCCAATTTAGGTGACAAACTTGCGAGTGAAAGGAATGCTCCCGCGATAATTTGACGACCAAAATTCTATCCAGTCTCCGAGGTTTAGACTAATAATTAGGTATCATCAGGGATCCCCAAAATGAGATGACCAGCAAACGGGTACGGTATGGTTTAACGTGCAAACTTTCTTCCTAATTTAATCGAAGCTCAACGCTAACTACCAATGTACGTGCGGGTTTAGGGGCCATCCACCGTTCGGAGAATGTTGGCTATTTGCGAACATCATTTTCTCTATCACCTACTTCGCCTCTTGATTTTGTGCTATCTTTTTGAATACTTCTATTTCATCAGACACGAGGTCAGTAGCGGTACCCTGGCTTTGCTTTATCGAGCGTCTTCGATTTCTAGTCGCATATATCGCGTGACTATTTTGACTGCCAGTTGGTTTAACTAGCGTTGTCGCATTACTGGTATTCTGGCACCGTGATAAATCTAATACATGTTGCGCATCTATTCGTCGTCTCGTGCCTTCCCCATCTTATTGGCTTAGCCGACCTTATCAGCTGCGGCTTCAGAATTTGATAGGATACACGCGCGCGGCTTGTATACCGAATGTTCTCTGAACTACCATTTGACAGTCGTGAACCCTTAACACAAAACTATTTGTTAGTAAATGTTTTGGTTTAAGAATAACTCATTCTCGAGCTATTCAAGAATTGCATGAAAACTCATGGACATGTACTGGGAAGTTGAAAGTGACCGCTAAGCCTGGTCATAAGATCGAAAACGTTCTATCACCAAATTCCAGATGTATAAACAAACAAGAACACCCCAAACCACGGACACACACTGACGATGTCATCTCAACTGGCCTTGGAGCTCAGTTATTAGAACGCTATAAAAACCAACAGCCTGAGCCTCGATCAATGTAAATTTTCAAAACCATCCAACTGGAGGTGAGTCGAACCAGTCATAGGTAGGGGTTACCCACAGATCACACGTAGGGATTAAATATCTGTGTAACTAGCCCACAGATCCTAACTGTGTTGTACTCAAGACCTTTGGGCTGTGACGGTTGTCTGGCTCATGAGGTCGTGGCACATTGACTTGAAAGTTTTCGGCTCGAGTCTTACTGCTAACGATCAACTCCTGCACCCGCCACCACTCTGTTGGTCGCTGCCTCCTTTTGGAGGTTGATGTACAGTGTTGTTTAATAAGTAAATGAAGCAAAAAAATGAGTAGACTGAATTCACGTAGGGATCAAACGCTTTCATGCACCCGGGCCGAGATCTAACTATCCTAATCCAGTTAGTCAGATTAGTGATACAGCAGACGTATGATCATCCCCGCTCTTGTTAAGAATGAAGCTTTGCACACATCTGAAAGCAGTGTTAAAATCAATTAGATTTGTTGCGCGTAGTTTATTCATTTGGTCTGTCTCAGGATTAACAAAGGTGGACAATCATCTTTAATTCAAACAGACTGGTGACGAAAATGGCGTGTTAGACGTCAGAAGAATTCAAATCCAGCAGTGGACATCATCCACGCTTTAGGACCGAGCCTGTTGTAACACGTGGTCTACGAAATCAAGTCAAAGGTCGCCGGGTGTTTTATATTTTAGATAGGTACATGAAGTCCGCCCTACTGATGCTTCGTGGTTTGGCTACCTTCAGTACCGTTCCACGTGAATCGACCAACATTTGACACGCGAATGTCCTCTGTGCTATGGATTGTGAGTTAAGACTTGAAATATTCTGTTTTGATTATATGTTTGATGTGAAAATTTGATTTGATAAATGAGTAATTTTGAATCAAATAGCAGTAGCACACTGATAGTGAAGAAAATCAGAGAGTTATCAGGTTCTGTTCTCAAAGTGGGGCTAAGCTAGTCGTCAGGATCCTGCTCGTTGATTTAATATCCAGATACCGGTCTACTGAAGCGAGAACAATACCGCAACCGATCAACTCACAAGATGTAACTAGAATGAATTCTATGCGTACGGATAATCAGTGTTATCCTAAGGGCGAATGTCCCAAGCCTTCCGGTGTAGCGTCTCAACGCAGTTGGTGGAATGCACGCGATAGTAAAGCCTCTGCAATAACCCTGCGTGCTATTGAGTCCCTCCGGAATTAATCACCTCTCCAATAAGCTCACACGGATAGTCAATTTAGCCCAGTAAACATTTTAACTCAGAAGCTGACTAATAGGGATTAGATCTTTGTGTCAACAATTCTGTTTAATTTCTCAAATGACTGATTAGAAAGAAAACAGTTTAAAAATAATGATGGTTCAGTTGAAACCTTTTTCATGCAATGGAATAAGCAAACAGGTGAGATACTAACTTGTCGTTGTTCCAAACGACTACTTTTAGCTAAATGTATAGTCGAATCCGGCTCTCATTTCGCGTATTGACAAGGATCTTGTCCTGTTTGTTTAACAGCTGACACGGTCACCGTTTGGTTCTCCAACAACATTGGAATCCTGGTGTTGGAAAGGTGGATCCCATTGGAAGCCATTAGGTATCTATCTGGATTCATTGGAGAGCCTAACAAACCCGTTTTGCCGAAAAGTTTCCATCGTCCCAGCTAAGAAAATTGGAGTGAAACGTTTTTAAAACGGGTTTTCCATAAAACATTGAATTCTATTCTAGGTCCCAATTGTTATGTTAGTTCTGCCTTCCTCTGTTCCGTTACAAATTATATGGACAATATCGTTTATAATATAGCCGAGTGTCTCTCAAAAATCTGCATAATCAATATCTGCAAGATAGGAAAACTTACGATAGTTCCTTCCAAATTTAGCTCAATTTTCTGCACTTGAGTTCTCGAAAATCAAGACCACTAGCATATGACATCTCACCGTTCCTCACGATCTTTTTTATGCTGCTCTCAACCTGACACGTCAAATTCGGTTGTCATGGCCAAAGCCCTGGCTTTAAATTGTGCCAGCGGGAGCAAGCTGCCCTCCTTCCTCTATTATTGAATTGTTCATTTCAGTAACTGTTAACAGTTCATCCATTACGATGTCACCAGCTCTTTCCTCGTCATCCATGCTCCTGATATGCATTAAGGCTCCACACAATCACTATTTGTTTTCAATGTTTGTATTGCCCATGTCAACTTAGAACAATGCTCTTCTCATCAAATATTCCTTTGATTTAATCCTTGATATGCCGGCTTCAACTAGTTTTTCTCAATCAGTCGAATTTTTCACAAGAACATTTTAGACCACTCAATACACAACTTTCTGCTATCAATCCAGGAATTGTGATTAAATTCTAATCCAGATTATTAAAACTGACTAAAACACTGACCCTGGGACTGACGTATCAGTGAACTGGGAACACTCGATTTACCGGGATTCGGTAAAGTACTTTAGTACGATACCGAGCAGTGGCGTAATCTAGCCACCGCACGCCAGAAGCGTTTTGTCTACAACAAGACGTTTGTCACTTTATGTATTCCGTCTCAAGTTCCACCCACTATTGATGGGTCATATCAAACACTGTGCGTTTTCATATGTTCCATTCCACTGGTCTTATGCCTCTGTCATTATTTTTTCACCCCCGTTACCGAAGGACCTTCGTAATTATATTCTAGATTTCTTGAACCCTTAACTTTTTGAGATGAAGCTGGCTCAATCAATCCATCATTTCCCAATAAAGTAACACTTGTCAAAAACATTCCAAAGAAAGACACGGATTCGGCATACACTGTTCATGATCACCTAGTAAAATTGGTCTCATCTGCGGTCACATGGTTAAACAAACAATGAATACCATCATGCGTGCACCTGAGATTACGGTCGTTATATCGTTCTGTACCGAGTAGCAATTTTCTTCACCAGTCCCCAGGCTGTAACATGAAAAATTAAAGGATGACCAGACTAAGGACAAATAACCATTCAACCGGTTACAAATCTTTTACTTGGTTATGTGAAAAATGAAAATAAGGTCCCATGGAGAGTGTATAGAGCGTTTTCTTGACTAATATGATATGGTTTGAAGTACGGTCTAGGGAATCAGATCACTTTCACAACCGCCTATATCGGAAGAACGGAAATGGTCATCTGGCCGTATGACTGGTCCAATTTCCAATCAAGTCTACAATGTGAGGTCAACCACGATATAGGCGTAGGCAAAAAATTATACCACAACCACTAATTCACTTAGGAGACCCGTGGTTATAACCAACTGAAGGTTGGCCGAGGGATTACTTTTCAATTCTCGTGCAACAGGAACAGCTCTCTTTCAGTGAGATCTGCAGAAGTCAAAGAGGTTACCAATTATACTATCCCACCGAGCATCCAAAACGTCTGTACATCACTACGGCACTCTCGTCCTGACTGAAGGTACCATATAGACTATATTCTCAGCACAGATCTTAGGTCATGGACAGGACGCTTCTCTGCAAACGATGCCGGTCGTGACGTACAGCAGTAGGTGCGGAACTGAACCGCACAACCACGTTGCGTTATTTTAAAACTCTTTCATCTTGACGCAGTGCGGCGAACTAATAAGACGTTTTCGGACGATTCAGATTCGAAACCCACCGTAGCCGTTTTGGTGCTCTGTTCCCAAAAAACCGTGAACAAATTCAAATACTCGAAATGTCGAAATAAGAAACTTGAGGTGTGGCTAGGCAAAACTAGATGTGATAACTAACGAGTTCAATGAAAACGGCTGAAATCTGATGATTGATAGAAATGCTGCGATGCGTTTCCACAATCGACTCTTTCTGGTGCTAATTTCGGATGCATGACTATGATATAATTACCATGTCTTCTGCGAGCAACAGCGGTTATATAATGCTGAGAAACACCATTTAAAGAACCGTTTATTATCCTTATATGCTATTCGGTACCCAGGAATAGCGACACGAAATGAAAAGAAATTGGATCTTTAATCAATGCTCTAAGCGGCAGGAATCGATCCGCTGTTACCAAGGTGATTTTTGCACTAGGTGGTTATCAAGATGTCGGATTTTGTCCGGGTTATTTAATCTAGGCAATCTGTTAATATTTTAGTCTGGGTGAATTTATTAGTTTAAAAGTAGTTGTTAGATAGCCAGATACATATTTTATCACAGTGAGACTGACTAGTTTGGTTGTGACAAACCTCGTGTTTGGATCGCTCGAATCCCGCTCCTGAAGCTGCCTGGTGCCAGGTGAACCTATTCATATCACGTTTTATTAAAAAACTGATAATTCTGTTGTGTGACATATGATGTCGAGTGAAAGTAATTTCGTAGAATTTCACCGGAGCATAGTTGTTACGGGCAATTTGTGTCACAAGACGAACGATGTGAGGATGTATTTACGAACAGTTTGACGAATTTAATGATGCATTTGATGACATCATCACTGCTACCAGTTAGGAAAACTTCGCAGTGCAGTGCCAAAAAGAGAGAATTTACGTAGATTTTAGATTTTGCAAATCGGTTCTCATGTCACCTCATACTTACGGCACGCGAATTTATTTACACGTTACCCGTAACCTATATTTACTCGTCCCGTCCCCAGATACCAACAGAATGTAGCCGCAGAATGAATGTCAGCAATGTGTGTGGCTCATTTTGATAACTATTAAAGCCTCGCATTCACGCGATAGGTGCGCAGTCCGAGGACGTTTCATCATTAACCAAAGTGACTTGCTAGGACCATGGTATAACGATCCCTAATCATTTGTTGCAGAACCATTAAACTGGTATTTGATCTAGACCTTACAGTGCAGGTAGACCCTGAAGGCATTCCACAGAGATTATTGTAAACCCACAGCTCGAATAAAGTTCGCAACTTTGTCTTGAAGAACTGTCCTCTCCTTCACAGGCATAGACAGTGTGTCCTAATGCTTCTCTAGGGAGTTCACAATTGCTTCTGAATACTATATGGGAATCGTGTTTCTTATATTTGGCTGACTGCCTTCCGAACAACATCCTTCACGCACAAACCGCAGATTATCCAGTCAGTCAGGCACTCGGAACGCACCAGACTCGAGTTTCGATCTAGTATGAACTCATCGATGGTACTTATCCTCCATCGCACCAAGGGTTTGAACCCGGAGTTTCCAAGCGTAAGCCCCGTGTATTATTTCTATACAAACAGCTCCCGTCAGGTCTAATCAGAATTGCCAAGTTTTGTTCAAATATCACCCTCACGGCAGTCAGCATGGAGATATAGTAAGAACAAAACTGGTTCCTCTTCCTTTACTTTACAATTTATTTTAGAACGATAATTTCATTGCTTTTATCTTCACGAGTACAGTATGAGACTTTGTCGCCAAGTAACTGAGTTCGTAATTGTTTAAAAGTTTAGGATCATGGGTTCGTTTCGGCGGGAATTAAGGTCATTGATTGCTAACTTGATTTTGAAAACGTTTGAATTTCTTGGACTTTAAAAGAATGTTTAATCTAATTTAAAGCGTTTCCCGGCTCAGTTTGCATCCTTTTTATTCCTCGTTAGTTGGTACCAATGAAAAGTAGTCGTGTTGTCTTATGCCAAGTTAACACCTGTCGCCTTTCTCGGTTTGGA
Organism: Fasciolopsis buskii; assembly: GCA_008360955.1. NCBI lineage: Eukaryota > Metazoa > Platyhelminthes > Trematoda > Plagiorchiida > Fasciolidae > Fasciolopsis > Fasciolopsis buskii. The sequence goes on along the minus strand of LUCM01001885.1, from coordinate 29,804 downwards.
TTTTGTATATAATGTTATTGTCTGACTTCTTTGTCAGAGTTTGTCCCCGCTAAAGGTGAGCATGTGAACGATCGTCATGTCTTGCGATCATTTAAAATGTTCTAATGCATTTCAGCATTATCTGATTGTTGATTCTTGCTCTTGAGGTCTCAACCCTATCGATCGAATGTCCAGTCTGCCTTCTCGTTTTAACGTTTATTTCACTCCAGTTTACATATCGCCTTCAAGTAGAAGCTATGCTGTGAAATCTAAAGAATAGAAGATTGCCATGAAGTCTTAAAATAAGAGATTTCAATAATGGGATATGTTGGTACGATATCAGTACTTACCGGTCTAGATTATTTAAGGTGGATATGGCGTGCAGAAATCAATTTACCAAAATGTCAACAACACATATTGTATGACTTAAATGTGCGTGAAACCAAGAGGTTTCTTGGTTTGCACTTTGGATATTGGCAAAACGAGAGAATAGTGCAGAAATGTAAATGCCTCCGCCAACATTATTCTCTAGATGATTAAAAGCTAACCGCAGTCCAAGCGATTCTATTACAAAAGGCAACTAGAACGGTTTCGATGTGTTCACCTATTATGTAGGGGTAATCAATGTCATCCTCAGGGCGAATATTACAAGCTTCCCAGTATTGCGTCTCGACGCAGCTGATGGAATGCACGCGACAGTAAAGTGTCCGCAAAAACGGTACGCGTCAACGAATCCCCAGGTGTTGATTAATTCTACAAATGTGTATGCTCGATTCATGTTCGATCAAGTTGAGCCCAGTAAGCATTCACAAATAAGCAGCTAACTACTCCAGGCTAGAACTGTTCAGTCGACCTTTTGGCATGATCGTTCAAATGTTTGACCGGAAAGGAAAATAGTTTCAAAATTAGTGATTGCAAAGTTCAATTATTTTCGTGTTATTCGTTTATCAAATGGGTGAGGTACTAACCTGTCACTGTTTCAAACAACTATTAGCAGCATTTTGTGTCAGCTAATTCAACCGGTGTAGTGCTATCTTTCTTTTCTTTTTATATCGTTTCCTCTCAGAAATTACGATGGCGTTGTATATGTAATCGCATTTATGGATTTGAATATATATATATATATATATATATATATATGTAATCGTCATCACTTTGCGAAAGAGGCAAAAATGGGCATATTTTGACATTCGTAAAGAGTTCGAAAATTGCTGCTACCTGTAGCATGATCGGTCTACCTGGCTCCTCATCCGGGTAAAAGATGTGACAACCCCGTATTTCGCTACTCTGTTGGTAATATCGGATACGGTCTGCGTATGAATGAATGCATTCTAAGCATTTGCAACCACAAAATAGTAAATGCCCATAGTAGGGAAAGAAAAATAACATGCTAGAATGAGAAATATGGCCGAGTGCTGCAGGCTGGCGATATTTCAATTGACTTGAAGTTACACTGCTAGTATTCTTGCATCAGTAAATTATCACTATTGGGAAAACGTAGCGTAAAGGCTAAGGCGTTCGACTCAAATTCGTTCGTTCCGGGTTCGCGTCCCAGTTCGGGTGCGGTGGATATGTACTACTGATGATTCCTAACAAGGATAAAACAGTTGTACACTGCTTCCATGGTTTTCTAATGGCGAGTTGCGCGATGATATCACATGGTGAATTATTTCATGAAAACGTAACCAGCAATAAATTTGAAAAAATAAGAGCAACGTTTATTCGTACCGAAAATAACCGGCTGGATACCTAAAGTTCTCAAACTGTCTACGAAAACTAGTTACAAGACCGAACAATATATATGGAACACGTGAATTGTCAACGCAGCTAGATTTGGAATATCTTCACCTGACACTGGGGTTGCTGGGTTTGACAATATCACGTGGATGGAAAAACTACCCAACAGTATGTTTCGACGGATTTAACTACCTAAAACTCGTTGACGTTTCATTCGAAGTAGTGGCCCTATTCGTCCTTTTCCGTATTACTTGTGGCGGATCTCATGTTAAGTATAAATAACTACCAGCACCATTCGTTGGACTCTCTCATTGGTTGTTTTGGTTTTGGGATTTTCGAAGATTCCGTGAGAAAACGCTTCCTAATAGGTACAACGGTACAAGCCAGTTGATATCAATGAATAATGGATCGGAGGGATCAGATATGATTTCAGGTCCCAGTTTCGGTCACCTCTTTGTTAAGTGTTGAATACAAATCGGATGACACTTTCACTCACCCCTGAAGCTCGTCTGTGATTTTTGAGGCTCTCTAAAGTGATATAACTAGTTCGAGACAAAGGCAAATTGATGATGACAAACTATAGGACACGCCTCCTGGAACGAGACTATATCTCATTTATAGGTTCTTGGGACTTAAGAACGTGCAAACTCAGTTACTAAGTCACAGTTTGGAAGGAAACGAATATATGAACACGTTTTTCACTTTAGAAGAAGCGAAACCTTAAGTGGAAAGCAACATCCAGGTCAATTATAGCTTATTACATCAGGGGATCCTAATTCTGGACCGCGAGTCATACTTGCAGTGATCATAGTGACTGCTTCTGTGGTATACTGTTTTTCCCTTTGCTGTTAACCAAACACGATTTCCAGTGAGTATTTCATAAACCGAATTTGTTTCACAAACCAGCAGAAACCATTTTGGATAAATTTATTAACAATCAAACTGAAACAGTGTTTCCTAAATTACTGGCATCAGTTTTAACACGTGATCGCTGTCTACTTCCGTTAAGTCCAAATATATACTGTAATTTTGCTTTCCACTCCTTCAAACGAAACGATTATGTTTAAATTTCCTTCGATATCCTTTTACTGAAGAGTATTTTCCTCTTCCAAAGTATTACTTACGCGCATATTCTCACTTTGTCGGCCCGGCGCTCAGCTTAAATTTCTCATGCGAACCACGTTGTCCCGGTAAACCTAGTTCACCTGTAATGGTCTTGGATCTTTCGAGTGACTGACATCCAAACAGCGACATCAGTTCTGGATATTTGTATCAATGACAACATGTGAGCCCAGTCGTTTGGTGTAAACACTAATTGTTTCACGTATTTCTACTCCTATTATATTCAGACCATCCCGTTAAGTTAGCTGCATGAATGGTAAACTTCACGGAATTTGGCCAAATTCGATCCATTTGTTTTCAATGGAACGATGACGGATGTCATGTTTTTATGAGTAGAGTGAATGGTTGTATATTTTTGGAATTCTGAGCGGCTGATGCGCAAATCTCCGTGATAAAGCAATTCGTGATGCTTTGGACTGCACGAAAAATTATGCACGCTGCAAAGTAACGGGAAAATCAGCTGAATGATATGCAGCTTACAAACACAAAAACAGTTGACATTCACTTTCAAAAGTTTTAATTTACACAAAACACCATTTGTTCCATCGGAAAACAGTGATGTGCACCCGCCCGTCATGTTGAAATTATGTTTTACTTACTAATTCAAGAACCTTTCTAGTTTTCTCGATTGATCAATTGCACTCACTATAGCGAATCAGAAAGAAGCTCCGGGCTCGATTTGTTTTTCTGAGTTTTTCAACTCTGTTTTTTGGCTTCCAACAATTTTGACGCTTATTTACCCGACGGATTTCTCCCATCAACTATTCTTCTGTAATCTTAACCGGTGGGAAAAAATACAATTTCCGCCTCCGTCATCCACGATACAAGCAAATGTTTGAATGTACTGAACAAATCAGTCCTCCAATTTTTTTTTCGGCTTTTGCCGTTTGCATCGGATCCCTTTTCACAATCCCACACGTTATGAACGTGTTGTTCCAACTCCCAGTTTGCATCAGTTAGCTAATTATCTCACCAACAGAACCCAATACATATGACTGTGGTGGAAAATAGCAAAACGAATGATAAACAATCAAGCCGTGCTTCATAAAGTTGTTTGTTCTCATTTTTATTTACTTTCCTCGTATTTCGTCTAGATCTCAGCTAACTGTAGTATCGGTTGTGTTTTGTGTGTGAGACTATACTTACAGACGGAAATTGTTGCAAATTTCCCAGCAACCCGTTACAATATTTACAATATTTCTTTACGAATAGGTTTAAATATTCACTTGTTCAAAGCATTCTGTTCTCTTTTTCTTGGAGTACCTACCCGCCTGATGCATCATTTGTCATAACAGAAGGACTTAACCGGGTAGATTTGGTGACATATTTGGAGGTCAGTATCGACAAAACGCCGAGTAATCAACTAACATTTCCATTTTTGTTCAGAACAAGAAGACTCCAACGTTTCAAAGTTCAACTTAATGGTATTTGTACAGTGCGTTTTTTCACTCTTCTTTATTGTTACCCTGCCACTGCTGGAAGTATCTCGAAGAATCATTTTAGACTTCCTCATCGTCATGTGCAATCCACACCACCGAAGGAATTCCCTAACAAAACTCGCAATTTTCAGCGTAATCTGTGCAAACGTTTTGTGCGGATCAATTTTTCGGATTCTTATTCATTTTTCCATAACGTTACAATCATGACTGAATGCCTTTCTTCTCTTGTTGCATATCCTCCAAAATGAACGTCTACAGGAACTCGGTTGTTTTCTGTTTGGTTCCAGTTTTGCTCATATCTCTGGAACACGTCTTGGTCGAGTTTACCGGCAAATTTTCACGACTGACCAAAATGACTTTTTGAAACGTTTTGTTTTCCATCTGACGAAGGTCATTGCTCGACCGAAATATTTGAGGCTGTGTGCGTAAAAATTTCCAAAAAATACAAATTATTCGCTTACCATTTTTCCAATCTTTTGTAAAGCACCAATTTGTCCAATGCGTTATGGATTGGACACGTCTGGCAATGCATTGAGTCTTTCCGAGTCATTTTTAGAAACAAATACTCAAACCACAATGCAGAAAACAGATATCAAAGCGTTAGTGGGACAATTAATCTCGTTACTTCCGATATCAAATTTGTCACTGAATGAGAAATTTTCTTACATAGCTACCAGAGAGAAAACTGCAAATGATTATGTTTCACAAAGAGGATTGATTGGGTTTCAGGAGCTTTAGCTCTCGTGAATATCAATTTATTTTGGTTTGGATGTTATTTCACGGACTAAATTGTCTCCGCGACCCAGGAGCGCTTCCATGGGAATCGGAGACTGACATGTACATTCGCGGTTAACAATATAAATGCTATCGTTTATGCAAAAGTACAGCGTTTTGATTAATCCCAAACCACGATACTAAATGATGAGGGAAAAGGATATGCATATTTGTTTACATTCCAACGGCAATTAGATGCTGACCAGAATAAGTCATAGATTCACCAAGCCAATCGAGAACACTTTCAAAGTGGTCAGTCTAGGCAGAGTGTGCAAGTGAGTCGTTGTTTTTCCGTTTTATAAATATGGATAGAGTTAACTTAATTCCACCTCCAACCGGACGTAATAATTTCAATTTGGCCGTGAGGCGCTCAAAAACAGAATGCATTCTTTTAACCAAGCCCGGTGAATACATTCCAAGGGAATTGAATCATCAAGGTAGAAAACTAGGCTCCAATGGCGTAGCAAGTTACCCAGTTGATCCAATATGTACGTGATGAAGGTTACCAAAGTTTTTGGTACTCATTCAGCAACTAAAGTTTGGTTTTTGTTCAGTAGACATGGCTGCGCTACGGCTGTAGTCGTGGTAATGATATGTGATTTCGCATTCTGCATTTACCTACCACCTCCATCTGATTTTATCCTTGCCAGCAGGACGCAAAATTGGTCGTTGAACTAAGCATAGATGCATTCATTCTGGCAGTTTCCAACTTCAGACACATGGACGACCATTAGTCGATATTCTGTGTAGCTGTGCTGTAGCATCCAATATGTAATTGTCGTTGATTAAAAGAGCTTAGAGCTGCCCATCATTGTCAACTCTGTCCACGCTATTCTTCTTCCCCTGATGGAATTAACTAACCGGAACAGATTTTCCACAGACAATTTATTTACCTTCCATTTTCATCTATCCATCCGACTCGGGTCTCGGTATTGCATCGCTCTAATGGAAGTACACCTAGGCCTTAAGTGACTTGGATCCAGTCCAATGGAGAAGACATGGCAGAATTTAGTTGCCCTCAAAATTTAGCCACTAGTTTGTTCCATCTTGACCTCATATATTTGTGACCTATAACGCAATTTGCGTTAGAAACATAAATTCGTGAATACGAAGTGTATAGATGCGTCAAACTAAAATGTAAAAACAGCTTGCAAAGGATTTAAAAAGCGCGAAAAAGAATCATTGCTAAACGTGAACAAATTAGGATTGTTGCATTTGACCGTGCACGGGAACATTGTGAAAATGTTTTTAAAGTGAATTTACCGCCTTTACCAAGCTGGTTTTTGTCAAAATGGAATCACTTTGCGGAACAAATTCAAAACATACATCTTAAACTATAACAGATTCTAACTTGAACAAAAATTTTAGTACTAAAAATGTAACGGTTTAAAAAAATTGGCCTCAAATATCGTACTGAGTGAGTTGAAAAATTGACGACTCATTTGGTAACTATGTAAATACGTGTTCATCGAAAACAATAATGTTGGTGGAATTCTTAATGAATCTAAGTTGCATTTACCAAGAATAGCATGTTTCAAGGTAGCTTGCCAACAAATGGCTTAGTCATTCGAGTCAGCGACTGCTTAACTTTGAACGCTGTTAGATTGGAAAAACCAGCTTTGTCCGTTATTTTTTCACATTAAATCATATTCACTTACACATTATCCTTCTATTTTAAGCGGGTTTGGTTTTGAAGAGAGGTGGATCTGATCACGTGAACAGGCCAATACGGTACATTATGAAAATTGCAAGTTTTGAAGTGGCGCTGTGAAACAGATGCTATTTAGAACGGAAAATTCACCCAGGAATTGCGCAATTGGGAGTCGATCTCACGAGTCGGAATCATCTATACAGAAAAGATTTCGGACGCAAAAACGTCCCTGTCTGAGAATTCAGTGTTCCTAAACAACTCGTTTGGGGTATGTCATAAATGCACCTATAACAGCCAGTCCACTGGTCAAATGCGTCCTACCTTTAAGCCATTTCATCTAAGGGGCACCTGGATCCATCCTCCAACCACTGTTTGCCTCATAGAACAGCGCACAACGAGGTAGGCATTCTGTGGGCGTGCGCAAACCATGTCTCAGTCACGTTAATCTATTCACTTCCAATGTCTCTATTAAAAGCGGAACCCTAAGACCCAATATCTTACCCCAAACTTCTAAGTTACTCACAAAATTCTCGTACTGTATTCTTCTAATACGACAAAGACAGTCTTGTTTAAACGCCAGACGTCTTTGTACATCTGATATCTAGAATTTCGTTTCGGATCTGCATAACAGTTTCGACCGCATAGCTTTTGTGCACGCTCGAAATCTGACCGATACGGGAATTTCATGCTGATGTCACAGATGTCTCAAACTGGTGAATACCAATCAAGCTTTCTGTGTAGACGAGGACACTTAATGGACTTTGCAACCACCAAGTGAGCTACAACTAATCAATTCTGATGATGTTTTATCCAGAATAGCTATCTTGGGAGACAGTTGTCCGTGGTGATCAGGCACAGAGTCAGCAGTTTGTCAGTTAGTTAGTTCTTCATATAAAGACACGTTGTCCGAAGTTTCGCTTCCAAGTAGGAAAAAATGCGAGAAACAGTACATGTCTTCAGTCAGTTTTGTAAACCAACCAGTCAGTTAGTCAGTCAATCAGAGACCTAGTTAGTTTGACCAACTAGACGATAAATAGAGACATGAAAAGAGAAGGGGTCAGTCGACCAAATTATTATGGCTTCCGAAGGTGACATGGTTGAGTTTTAGCCTCGGAAATTCAAATGCATGGGCCACTTTATTGGTGATCACAGATCGAGCTGGAACGAATAAATAATTAGTGCTTCAGGCGACGACAAACTACTATGCCAGACCAGTTTTCAAACAATAGATGGAAATCTACACAATTTTCCGAATGGCTTCATCCGATCCACCGTGTAGCCTGAGCACAATTCTAGAGCATTGCCCGGTCTGGATACAGTTAGTTTACCTTTACATGGAAACCAAAATGATCGAAATCCCTTATGCATCTGGAATGGTGACATATCATCCAATCTAGATGAGTGGCATCATGCGCGAACTAGAACTGAGGAGATCACCAAATGTAAAATATCAGTATTTTGGTCTACCACGTTGGCGAGTTCGGGAACGAAAGGTTTCAACTTAGCGGCAATGGAAGCGATTTTGCACGGGTCTAATAAAAACCTAACTTAGTTTCCAAATACAAATTTTCTTTGTAACATAGTCCGACAAAGATATTTCTTTGTTCATGACGTATCCACTCACCCATCCGGGATTGTCCTACTGCATTCGATAGATTGTTCTGAACAATAATTGTTGGGCAAAATTTGCTGGATTGATGCCAGGTTGATCAGCTACTCCAAATACTAAACACTGAATTGGCAAAGGTTTTTGATTCGTGGAAACAAAACTGTAGACTTTTGTAAACAGCCAAGATCACGCTATTTTTCCATAGATCTTCATCTGGATAGAATCATCAAAACTTCTGAACTTGTAAAATTAGATAAACGGAACTCAACTATCCCGTTCTCTTCCCCCACTGAGGATTTTCAGATTAGATATGATGCATCGAGCAGTCTTACTGGTTTTCCTACTTTAACACGTGTAGCGGTAATAGCTGTACATACCGGTTAGAGATACATGGAGTTTATCGAATTTAGTCCCGTTTTGAAGCATAAGAGTGATCACATCGTAAGACCATCTCGCTGCTTATAGTAAGTTTTGTTGGACATTTATAACTGTCTCAATAGCAGTTCCCAATGTACCTCAAAGAAAAGTTCTATCAGAGACACTTCTCAGACCAACATTCCATACAATAAAAGAACGGTTAGGTCGCTAAGTAACTACATGGCACATAGGGCACTAGACGAGTCAAACGTGACCAACAATCAGATCATAATAGGTGAAATGCCTTTCCAAACATCTTAAGTTTGGTTTAAGTCGACCATTCGTCCCATACTGCATAAACAGTACTTACTTCCGTTAGATTTTTCAATGAGAACACGCATAATGTTAGGTGCAACCTTTCCGTCGGGTAGAACAGGCTGGAAAACGTGCTGTCGTACTGGTTCAAATGGAAACGAACTCGACGAGCCATTTTCTCAAACTCCACCGATCGGACACGTTGACATAGAAAGAAATTTGGTGAATCTGGACAATACCAAAATGAGTTTGTCAAGTCCAAATTTCTCGAGACGGTGGGTAACAAGGAGCATGATCTGTTTGGGATTGAACTCAGACGTTGAACATGGTGATTCTCCTTCTCCGCATCGTTTGGCTCGATACGTGCCCAAAGGTTTGCACACCGTTCAGCTTGCATGCATTGGCGTCGCACTTCGCGAAACGGTTTGGACGAGACCGCATCCCACACAAGCCAGGAGCGATATTTAAAATATAGAATACGATACAACTGATGAACTTGTTTCGATGAATCCAGGTTAAATAGATTCAAAAACTGATCCAATCCGGTCTCTTCAATCTCCTCGCTGTCGGCCAGATATCCGACAGTAATAGATTGTTTAGACAAAGATTCATCACAAAGAAATCCACGAATAACTACTAGAGCTGGATCCATGGAACGGCGACTAGCAATCTCTTTTCTTTACGAAAATGGCTTCAATTCAACGCGAGGAATTTGCTTTCTCACGGGAATGATTTTATGAATGTGTCTGTACACGCGTTTGTGCATGTGTCGCGTGCTAGTGTACAACTGACAGTAGGCACTACGAACGCATCTAGTGCGGAGGTATTGCTAGTTCGTTCCATTGACTGCAACCTGATTCAACAGACGGTTTTATATCAGGTTTTCTGATTGGATAAGCAACATCTTTCCTGATGTAGTTCAGTTGCTCCAGCGGTCAAGAAATGAGTGAATCAGCTGATTTTACTCTTCCTATACATAGCTGCAAACAAATCACATCGCCACACTTGCAGTCTCGTTTGCGACATTGCATCTTATTCTTTTTAGAAACTGCTCAAGGGAAATCACTCCTATGAGAACGATGTAGGCTTGGTCCCCGACATGAGCAACTTCCTTGGACAGAGGAAGTTCTGCCTATTCAAGAAGATATCCTGAATCCAAAAAGTTTCTCAAATCACCAGTGGTCGCATAACAAAAAAATATTTTTTTAGATTTCGTTATACCATAACTAGTTACTCACTGATTAAGCGGGTAGTAAGGATGTCCAGTTTACCTCTTTAAAAACCTGATTTATTTGCATTGCGTAATGTCTTATAACACTGTACTTGTGTTTTCTCCATCTGAATGTGCATTCCGCTCGGTAGGAGCGCGCGCACCGCGGAAATGAATTGAGGTGTGAATGGTTAGTCATTATTAACCTAAACCAGTCGTAAACTACCAGCTTTTTGTTTATAAGACACAAATGGTAATAAGTGCTGCGTCAGTGCGCAAACATTTGGATCGTTCTCAACGAATGCCTCCTCGATAATCCAACTGATGGAGAGAAATTAAACAACAAAAGTACGGAAATGTATTCAAATTAAACCGGAAATCAACAATTTGTGTCAATTCAGTTCAGTTTGTACGGCCATAAGTCTTGTACCAACGTGATCTGTTTTCGTTTGCCATCTAATAGCATCGTCTACCCAAAACTAAAATAGAACGTAGAACAGCGAAAGATCGACTGCAAAATCATAAGCTTAACAACTATAGGGGAAAGGAAGGATTTTGGATGTAAGAACGCCACTGACTGCAGCATTAATTCACTGACTAGCCACCTCCAGCTGTTAACTACCTCAGAGAGCAGAATAAAACGAGGCAATCGTTCTGTGGGCTAAATCAAAACACGTTCCAGCCAATCTAATCTATTCTGATTCAGTCTTTATTTTAAAGACTGGACCCTAGGACCTAGTACCTCAAGCCTAACTGAAAATTCTCTCGTCATGCTCTACCAGTACTACGAAGAAAACTGTGCTCAAACATCAAAAGCCTTAGCTCGTTTTCTGATCTCAGTGGCCATGTTTTGGAGTCACACGGCAGCAGCAGTCTCACTGCCGTTGTGTACTCGAACTATGATGGATAACCGGATATCACGCTGATGCCATAGACGCCTTATATTAGCGAATACCAATCGGACCTTCTGTTTGCACGAAGACACTTCATCCGATATGGGTTCACCAGGTGAGATGCAACTACCCAAGTAACTAAATCTGGCTACTCCATCTAGTTGCTCCCCTGCAAGAACCAAGGTTCGGCTTTGAGCCAACCCAGTCCTGCATCGATATTTTACACTTCAAAGGTGCAAAATGCATCCGAAACATACCTACGCTATCGTTCAGACGGTTGAGAAAATCGCGCAACTTGCTCAGTAATGCAACGTCGTCTGCATATTTTAAATCAGACAGGTTCCTGTGAGCAAATATCAGTGCCACTATTCTCACATGAGGACAAGGCTATCTCGGTAACCATATCAATCACAAGTTTAGAAGGAAAAGAGAAACCAGGCCAACCCTGACGAGCATCACTTCTCGTGGTAAACTCGAATGGAAGATAGTCATAAGCACTCGGCTTCTGCTGTGATCATGCAAGAACTGGATAAGTTCAATGAATTACCGCGACACTTTTTAATGAGGCAGCCCAAGGGGCCCGCACAATGAACTGAGTAGACCGTCGCTTTCAAATCAAGGAAGACATAGATCGTAAGTCCTTGGAAAATGTCTTTGTTTTCATAAGGGAGGATTTTCCCAGGAACCCTATCGTTTATGAAAGTCTATCTCCATAATTACCTCTAGTTTTGATAGAGTTGGCATCTACGTGCATCGGTTTTGTTATGAACAGAAGTAGAAAGTCCAATGCGGCAGTGGACCAGCCAAGCTGATCTCTAAAATTTTCTGCTCCAGAGAGTGAATCAGTGAGCTACTGAATCCCCTGATCAACTCGCTTACCCTTTGCTTTTATGGATCAGAGTTGCAATTATTTCCAATGACCGCAGTTTTTTTCCATTTTCCTGCACTACTCTATCCACCACTCCTCGCGATCATCTCCCGGGCTCTTGGTTATCTGAAGTCTCAGGGATTTTTACGTCTGACTGCACATGGATTCCGGCGAGTGTCGAATATCGCAATTAAGATCGGGTGTATCAGTCGTTTCTCAGTTTTCCATGAAATGGCTTCTTGCGTAGCGGTTATCACTGGTTGCATGTCTTCTTTGATCTGCTGCAAGATTTTGCTGGGATCCTTGGGCACTTTTTAAAGTAGGGCAACAAAAGGAGATCGCGGACGCATATGCCGGTGTTAGTGAACTCCCAACACATGAGGCGAGCGCGATCGGTCGAATTTCATAAAAATGTCTCGTCATCGGAATGGCTGGCACGCGGTACACTGTTGAATCTGAAGCTCGGTTTCTGAGCACATGCTTGATGATTGTGCTAATATGCGTAATATGCTAGAGTCGTTGGTTAAAGTTAATAACGCATGCTGAATAACACCCTCATGAGGATACACATTCAAAGGGATTTTCAACTACCTAGCACTGATCATATGTTCATGAGCGTCAAATAACAGCGATCAATGGCGATAAACGGCTCCCCCTTCGCCCGACTCACTACCACGTCTGACCTATGGAGGGAGGACTTAGGTGGTTCGTCACGTTAAATTCTAAGATAAGTGTTTCAAAATTCCCACTGGTACATTAGAAAAATACAAGTGAATGAACAAAACCCGTTTTCGGTCATTCGTACCACTGCCATTCCATCGAAATACATTAGGAAAAATTTTAGAGGGTTAAGTTAGTCAGATAGTAATATGAGTAGGAAGGAATTGGTCCCGTTCCATATAGATAACACGAACATGGATGAACGAGTTATATCAATTATTGTCTGGTGCAGGGTTTGCAATAAGAGTGAAGGGTGGACAAGGGGAGTTGAAGGGCAACCACAAATTGCTTTTGAGCGCACATTGGAGGATTATGAAGATGGATCGCAGGAGCCTTCATTGCGCTCAAGGCTTTGACAACGTAGACTGTTGATCTTGGACATTTTACCGGGCGCGAGAAGTTTCCGTCAAATTCACGGTGGTTATTCTTCGCCAAATGTAAAACCAATCACTTAAAATTTTCCATTATGTATTGTGATGCATGAGCATGAATATAAATCATTGAAAACAAGCTTATTTGACGATTTCTTACTTCAGGATCATTGTTGCCGGCTTTCTCTCGAACAAATCATGGCGTCGCAGGCGGTCTGCTCCTGGTGTTTTCAATGCACAAAATAATCCAGAATCAATCACTTACTGAAATTCGCTGACTTGGCCGCGAAATGGATTCTGCCCACCAGTTTCTCCATTCTTCTTATACTCCTGCTTTCTTAATCGAAACCCAAGTCTATCTTGATCAGGTACTAGCAAATTTCAATTGGCCAACTACACTTACTATACCTTTTATGCTCTAAGATTTTGTGCATCAGTAAGTTGTCACCTACCAAGTACCAAATCTTAGCTTTTCCAATCGCAAATTTCAACTTATCGGGAGAGAACAGGTGTGTTTCTTTGGGGTCTTCGAGGACCAGAAGTGCGAGACGGGCCGGTACAGCATTGGTGGGATTGTGCTATTGGAATTCACATTTTCACTCGCACGAAAATCTTCCCCCTTCGGGAAACGAGCGTAAGTGTTTGGGGTTGACGGTTTCGAATACTTTAGACGAAGCAGGAGTAAGGGAAATTGGACAGTAGCTGTTCGGGTCAGAAGTACTACCATATTTATGGAACGGGGAGAACGAGCAGTACTCTCCCAGTGTCTGCGGTGTAAAACGAGCGGCCAACTCAGGCATAAATTACAAAGACGATGATTGGTTCTCCCTCTGGCTCGGGTGGTTTGCAAGCATTCGGAGATCTCGACGTTTGGTTGATCTTCGTAGTCCTAATAAGAGATGGAACTGTATAAACCAGTGGGAGAAGAGAATTATTACATAGAATAACTAAGTAAAGTGGATTTAGACACTATCTAAGGAACTATCTTGGCCCCTTCAAATGAATCACAAACGCTATCACCAGAGGAGTCACAGATGAGATGGAAATCAGAACAGCGGAGATTGCGGGATGCTGATTTTCAAGGAGTTGGAATTTTCATGTATTAGTGACGCATGAGAGTCAAAGTTGAGCGCAGCAGGAGGCAAAGCATTTTTTGGCTCTGTTTGTTTGATTAGCACCTGTTCGTAACTTCCGCAAAGTAGTGGTGCGATTCGGATGCGGGAATTGAGTGTTATCGGCCATCGCCGAGCGAGTTAAGCGTTCATCATGTGTGTTGAACAGCTCGGAGTAATCGGATTTGGCTGAATTTGAAGACAGTGAGACAGAAAGGTTCACATATTGAAGAGCAATGTCGACACTTAGAAACAGATGCAGCAAGTTTCGGGTTGAAACAACAATCGCTCTAGGAACAGGGAATAACGAAATTACAAAAACGTCTCAGCTAGTTGGGACGTTGAGCAAAAACATGTGCATCGAGATGGATGAAAGGTTGGAATGAGCAAAACTGACGAAGCAAGAAATCATGAGTAGTCTGATGAGCCAAGTGTATGGACAGTGGAGATCTCTGAGGATTAGGAATAAGTGTCAGGATGTAAGGTATTCGGTTTGGATTAGGAAACCGGGAGTCATGATTCCCATACATGAAGTGACCAACCACATAAGACCCTATATCCTACATCGACTCGAATAATCTGGCAATCATAAACACACTTTTGGCTTCTTCCCGAATAGTATTAACTAGCTTGTTGTTAAATACCAACATAGGGCTTCGTATTCTTTAATTGGTTTAGCTAGTAATGTATACAGAGTTAATCTGCCCACCTCGGTACTGACCAATTCCGTTGTGCATTTATTGTTTCGTTTACCTACTATCGGAATGCGTACACACGATTGTCAAATATTCCAGCCTTATTTCTGCTTACCCACGATTTACTATAGATTTAGATGATCCGGACCGTCCGAAAGACGAGAAGTTATACCTCAAGAAATCAGTCGCAAATTTTACAAGACCTTTTCGTCTACAGTTTAAAACCACTATCACCACCGGCAATCGCTCACTCAATTGTAACGGTCCAAA
The DNA here is from genome assembly GCA_008360955.1 of Fasciolopsis buskii. Classification (NCBI taxonomy): domain Eukaryota; kingdom Metazoa; phylum Platyhelminthes; class Trematoda; order Plagiorchiida; family Fasciolidae; genus Fasciolopsis; species Fasciolopsis buskii. Next base: position 14,682 of record LUCM01001885.1, on the reverse strand, counting down.
AACCTATTACATGAAAACATCTTCCGAATATATGTTGCCTTATGAGTGGCATCAAACACTACATTTCGCTTTCTAGATAGAGTCATTCACACGCTGAGGACACAACTTGATTCGTGGTCACTTTGAGACCTATCTATTAAAATCGTGGCGAAGCCTCTCTGCCGTTACGATCCGGGGTAAGACATCAGGGTGACCCCTACAAGCAGCTAGAAGATGTATACGAAAAACAGTCCCATCCATGTCACGTGCGAAGTGAAACGCATCGGGGCTCTAGGGAGTTCGGGGTATACCGAGGACCTGATGGGCGACCACATCTCACTAAACGACCACAAGCACGTGCGACCGCACCGCGCCTGGGTGACTCCCCAACGCCAGCCACACCCGTTCTAAACAGATATGCACGTGTCGTTATTGGCAGATAAATGAGGACCATGGTCAAACGAGTCCGAACAAGAAGGACCTGATGTCTGCACATTCCGCATCTGATGAAAAGCCAGATGAACAGCGAAAATCATAACAAGAACATAACAAAGACCAACTACTTGATGGATTTCAGTAGTAAGACATCTAATTTCACTTTTACATAAGCATTACCTCCTAACCATTCGTGGCTGATTACATTTTCCCCTCCATAGGACTTGCAGTACTTTGATCCAGGATAAGATTCTTCGAACACTTCGCCAACAAAAAAAATTTAAATCTACAAGACCGGGAAATGAGAATTACCCCCCGAAATTGGTGTAACGAAGATAGCTCGAAATCTTCACGCATTATGCATTAGAATTACCACGGAACAGAATGAAATTGATGTGAAATTACTTTCTGGAAATTATGATCCCAAGAAATATCCAGACCACAGACCGGAATTGAGCGTGGATAACAAAGCACTGAAAGTTGGTGTCCAGTCAATTCAACTTCCAGACGTTTTGATGTTGGCAAGTCAGAAATAGCACCTAATCTCTAGTTGATAAAATACGAAAGTTGGACAAATGTGTTCTGTTGCAATCGAAAACCATGGAAATATCCACTACAATTATGTTCAATAAGTTGACACGTCGATGTTGACTGGCACTGCAAACGTTAAAACGTTGATCTACTCAAGTGAGCGACCATGTGTATTGGTGATCGGTGTTTTTCGACTTTTGTTTCCTACTACCAATCTAATCTGAAGCGATTTTGTCACTCAGTCATTTGTTCAGCCGCATACGGCACCTTATTTTCCCTAGTGCGTCGCTTATCGTTTTACGGTAACCTTTGACGAGTAAATATTCACTTACGTGCGCAGTATTGAAACGGAACTGAAACTGGACCGCAGAAGTTATTGGATCTGTACCAGTGAATCCCTCCCTTTCCACTCCGGAATGTCACCGGCCAGTCGAAAATTAGAATAGAAGGAGCGAAAATGCCTGTCAATAACTGTCCAATCCTTCTTCCAAAAACTATTTTAACTGAATGTCATCGACCGACATCGATTTTTGGTTGAAATCCGTCGGTTCTCCGTGGATGGTAGTCAGTGTCTGACATTACAGTTGGCGTCGCGGCCAAGGTGTGTGTAGAATACAGCCCTCCGTGAGCAAAGTGTAAGGTGGCTGATATTTCGGAGTCGAATGCAGCCAAAGCCACAAAAAACCCCGTCGATCACCCGGGAGATGACTTTGGATTATGGGGTTTCCAAGTTTCCCTTGACCGTATAGCGTGACGTCCTAAAAATATGGTTCATTCATCCTTAGTTTCTTGACAGTTGACGTAACCAAAATTTTCCGCAATCCCTTTAATGATGCAACCAAGCCGGCTAATCAATTCAGATTGACCTTGCGTCCTCCGGCATATTGGCGAGTCGTGGGTGCGCAGAAAGCAGTTGGCCGGACAGTCAGTGAATCAGTTTTACTGGTGGTCGTTGGACTCGGTAGCGATGCTGCCGTTCGTGATTCTCTATGGGATAGTTGCTTAATTCCTGTGGATCAAGTTCATGTGCACGCCAACCAAATCGGTATGTCGTCCAACGAGGTAGTGCTGCCAATCGCTTCAAAGTTCTATTTCGCAATCCAGCAAACTCAGGCCGCTCGGTTAACAGGAGGCTAGTTTTCCAACAGAAATGGACCACGCAGTGGAAATACTATGCGAGATTTGGTTGCAACTGGGCATCAGCACAACGAGACCACACCTTGACGTGGTGTGACGGCTTGCGTGCCTCCATAACCTAACGAGCTATACAGGATGACTTATCACAAGCCGGAGATCCAATCATGCCTGAAAGGTCAATGGGTAGAGGCCTGACGAAGTAATCTCCTGGTCCTCCAAGTTGGGGGTTGATCTGAGTTAGCAGTTCAGTCGGAAAAACGAGTGGAAGAATAATTGGTCCAAAAAGATGGGCTCCCACTAGACCATGCCCCGCTGCCTTACGACAAGTTTTTTGTCGGAACCAAAGGCTTTGGTTGAGAACCCTAATTGTTCTTCTGCTGAGCGGCTGGACTTCCTAGCAGTATCCGTCCATCAATCCCCATGAGTTACACGCATACAAAGAATTCCATACTGCATCGGTCGTCGCGCAGGTTAATCAGGACCGCGCTGCCCATTGCATCGAGCGCAGGTGGGGTGGGTAGTGATAAGTATGCTACTGCTCANCCCGATACTCGCAACGGTTTATTGTCAAGTAGTGTAGTAGGTGGTTTTCAGTCTGTTAGCTCACATTTTCTCAAGCCTCGTCAGCCTCTGCATCTGGGTTCCTTCAATGTGCGCACTTTAATGCAGGCTGGCCAACAGGCGTGTTTAGCTCTGACAGTGGACTCACTTTCGATATACGTCTGCTGCGTGAGTGAAACACGAATTCCCGATTCGAGTGGAGTAGAGTAATTCAAGTGATTGCGCCAAATGTCTCGTCAAGATATTTCCTTCACACTTCAGGAGACGAAGCAGCTCAAGCTGTGGGTCAACACGGTGTAGGAATAGTCTTGAGTGAGAAGGCTGAAGCAGCCCTTCTAGACTGGATCCCAGTCAACAGTTGCTCGTGCGCCGTGAGACTGCAGGGATCAGTCGGCGTCCGAAAGGATAGTAGTGTTAAGCGCAGTTTACTTGTCATCTCGGCATACGCTCGAACAGACTGCAGCACTGACATGGAGAATGACGAGTTTTACGATAACCTCGTCACTCTCGTTCGGAAGAGCAAACGCTCTGACAATGTAGTGGTAGCAGGTGACTTTAATGCACAAGTTGGAAAATTGAGTGCATCGGAATCCTGTTTGGGTGGGCGGTGCGCCTTGCCCGCTCAGCGAACAGACAACGGGGAAGGACATCTCCAATTCAGTGCGGACAATCGTTTATTCCTGTCTGGTACGACCTTCTGATGCAGTTAGCGTTTCACAGCGACATGGCGCTCTAACTCGAAAGGTAATTTGAGTCAGATTGACCATATCGCAGTTAGCTACCGTTGCTGCGGTTCTGTCCAGAACTGTAGATCACACTGGACCACGCGTTAGTTTCAATGTGACCTTTACTTTAGCTTAACGGCCATCGACGCAAGCCACAAACCCGATTGGCTGTCGAACGTCTATCTGATTCGGCTGTTCGCAACATCTATGAGCAGGAACTATGTGAAGAAGTAAGAACTCCGACGAGCAACAATGTAGACGAGCAATGGGATCAAATTAAGCAGGCTATGCATTTAGCAGCAGGTTTCGACTGTGGTCCTAGAACTACTGCTTATCAAAGACACTGGATCTCGCAAGCGTCGCTAAGTCTAATGGAGCAAAAACGCGAGCTGCCTAACTGCAAGGAAATGAATAAGATGCGTCGGCAGTTGCAGCGTCAGTTGACCATAAGCCTTAGGAATTACCGCGAAAGCTGCTGGGTTAAGGTAGCCGAAGAGATGGAAGCGGCGTCTGCTTCAGGTAACGGCCAAAGACTGTTTGAGCTTACACGCGACAGCGGTGGGCGGCGAACTTCGGTTAGTGAAGTCGTGTGCGACAGGAATGGAGAGCTCATTGATGGCAGCATCAAAGACTGCTACGTTGGACAGAGCATTTCAAGGATTAGTTTAGCTAGAACGGAAAATGTTTTAGATCTCCGGGATGTAGGAGTGGAACCAGGAAATGGAGGGAAGCCATGTGATCTAGATTACGCGGATGACGTTGTGTCTGTTCGAATCCGCGGACCATGCACAACGCGCACTAGATAGACTCTCAAGTTCGGTCGCTCGATTTGGCATGTGTTTTGCACCTTCAAACTGTGAAGTGCTTTTACAGTACTGGACGACTGTATTCCGCACACTTGATACTGGATGGAGAGGAAATAACGATTGCGGACCATTTCACTTAACGTAGTGGCTGTATGTAGACCGATGGTAGCCCGGGATTGGGGGTAAGTATGCGTATATCTAAGGCTCGTGCAGCTTACGTTGGATTGAAGCACTTGTGTTGTCGGCCTGATATTTCACTGAAGTTGAAAAGCCGTGTGTACTGTGCTGCAGTGCGCTCAATTCTGTTGTACGGTTGCGAGACATGGAGTATGCGTGCGGGCGATGTTCGTCGGTTGGAGGTTTTCGACCATCGATGTCTACGTAATATAGCTAGGATTGGATGGAGTGATCTGATGAGTAATATTGAGGTTAGGAATCTAGTATTGGGTGCCGCTTCTGAAAATAGCTTGTTTCATCGTATGAAACTTAGTAGACTACGCTGGTTGGGTTACGTGTTGCGTATGGCGAACACTCGTCTACCATACCGTACCTTATTTTGTGTTCCTTCTAAGGAATGGAAGAAGCCATGTGGAGGCCAACAGATGACGTGGCAACGTGGGATGAGAAAATGTACAACGAAGTTAGGTAAAGTAGGTGTCTCACGCCTTCGTGGTTGGGGTCGGAAAGACTCGTCGACTTGCTGGTTGAAGACACTGAAGGATATGACAGTAAATCGCGAACAGTGGAGATCGTGTTGTTATTTTTTATCAAACCAGAATGATTGAAAACACGTGCGCTTGCACAGTTAGACAGAGCACTGTGTTGGATGCAACGGCCTCTTATATTTTCCCACATGTGTAAGTCTACTCCCTGTTCCTTTGGGGTATTCACTCTTTTTATCTAAACGTGTAACTCTGGGGAAAGGCAGTGGTCAGTGAGGCTTGCCTTGCTGTTTAATGCTGAACGATGATGATGATCAGCACTGGACACAATCCACCGGTACGGCCGGAAAATCGTCTAGATACGCCACATGTTGTTGCCCGTTCATATACTTTTGCCTTCACTGCTAACAATGTGAGTGTGAAACTGTTGTCCGTGATAGGTCGTTTAAACGGAATTCATACTGTTTTTGATCGATACTTTTGCCAATGATCGCCTGGTCTTTAGTAATTGTGCCCTGTCCGAAACGACACCACAACTGATCGCAGCGAATGGTTCAGAGATAGCTACACGAAGCAGAACCATCTTTAAGGCAAAAACGCAATGGCTAGGTGTAATTCATTCCTTCCTCGTCTGTTACAAGCTCCATTTGGGCGTGGTAGGAGTGGACTTCCTAACTGGGGATAGGGACATGATCACACTCTCTAATCGGTGCATAAGGTTGATGACTCCAGACGCACAAATCGAACTGAAATGATGAAACGGACTCCCAAAAGCATTCGAGGCTTCAAAGACACGACGGCTCGTGCGCGGTTTCAATCACAAAGGCGCTAACCGAGTTGAAACAGGCTTTCTCTGGTATTTTTGACTCAGGGTTAAGTGCGCCGAGACGTGCTGTCATAACTCGGTATGAAACAGACACAGTAAGACTAACTAGTCGTTTCTCAATGGTTGTTATGATTGACTATTTCACGAAGTGGAGCGAAGCAATACCCTTTCGGTCCCAAGGCGCAGTCACAAACGTTTTTGTCCTCAAGCAGATTTCCCGACATGGAGCCCCTTTAGGTCCATACTCGGACCAAGGCGCAGTAATCGATAGCCAGTTAGTACGCGAAGTAACCAGTATTTTAGGGGTAAGGAAGACAAACGACGCTGCATCATCCACAAGGAAACGGGCTAGTTGGGCACACCAATAGGACTAAAAATATCTCCCAGGGTTTTATGGAAACTGTTAAAACCGACCGTTGGAATTACGCTTTACCCCCTTGTATGCTGGCTTACAGCGCAGCCCTCCACACCACGACAGGATACAGCCTCGCACAACCTAACCTGGGCAACAAACTTCGCCTACCTATGGAATAGGCATCACCGTCTGCTTCGTTGCGGATGGGAAATTTTACTATGTACAAAGAGACTGTTCAGAAAAGACTACAAGATACCTTTCGTCACACCCGAAAAAATCCGGTAAGAGTGGGGGCGCACTAAAAAGAAATTTATGACCGTCGGGCATAAGGACACAGCTACAACGTTGGAGATCACGTGCTGCTATACGGACCGCGGCAGAGGTCAACTGAGTTTTAACGAACATGGGAGTGGTCACATGATGTCACATTTATGGGGGCACGGTTTACGTGATAAAGAAAGCAGGTAGCCAAGACACTTGCGGGCTCCTTCGCAGTCACCAATCATGAAACAAGATGGAGTAGAATTTGTTCCAGTGGGAATGCTCTCGTAAATAGAACAAACGGTGGATGCATAGACGAAAGGTAGCGAGACGATTAGAATACATCCGAATAATATTGAGGACGGTGTCATCTCAGGGAGGGGGGACTATAACGAAATGGAAACGGCATCGGGAAAATCGTTTGATTCATACCCATGAGTCCTTTTCGTTGAACACTGGAAGAGAATCACGGCTGAAGATGCCATTCGCTAACAACTGTTCGACCCCCGAACAATTGTTTGAACTCATTGTTATCGATCAATACTGATTTTTGCCGTTTTCCGTCAGAATACACGAGCGTTTGTTTCAACGTGTGTTTTGTAGACGTTGTGATTGATATCCGTGGTTCGTAGTCAGTGTCTGACGTTACAGTGTGTCACCTACCGCGAATGTAATAGGTTCCATATTAAATTGAATGAACAAGAAAAAAGGGAGGCGATTAGCGTTTGTTTTATATTGTCAATTTATTGGGGAATCATCGCCTATGATTCGAAACAGATCTAATACAAGATCCACAAACACCCAATACAATAACCAAAACATACTCTACAGCAAACTGTACATTCCGTAGTCCATGTGTTCCGTTTGGATTTCATAAAACCTGACACCCCGATTGCGGTCGAAATTATGTTCAAGCAAACGGTACAAATTGTAAAATAGATTAGGTGAGCAACTGATGGACCATTGTCCAGATTCGCGAAAAAGCAACGCCAATGACACGGGGCACTGGAAATTTTCCACTAGTCACCATAGCTCCTAGACTTTGGCCGTACCGGCACTTCCAGCCGAATTTGGGTAAGTTTGGGAAGGGAAACAGGACTTCTATGTGACAGTGACGTATGCACGCCAGTCGTGTGTACAATCGCGTTTATCAACCGCTCGATGAAATAACAAGTGTACTGGCATTACGAGTGTATACGTTATGAATTAAACAAGTCGTCGCATTAAAAAAAGTTTTTTATTTCCGAAAGTTTCGTGATCGACTATCTAGAACATACGATACCAAAAAGTCAAACGTGTCATATTGATTCAATCAGTCGGAAATTATTCCTATTCACCCCGATAGGAGGGTCCAGCTGGGTCTGTTAAAATTCAAACTGTGAAAAACTACTACGTGCTATTCTGGGAAAGTAATTGTCAGGATGAAAAAATTGCACAAAGAAGTACATCAAAACATCCGTATAAAAACTCTAATATTACAGTGAAGAATAAGTTAGGTACTCTAAGTTGGACCTTATCACAGAGTAGTACTATTGCAAAAGAGTAAACCGGTTTCTGATGGTTTGGCATGAACTACAAATCATCCAATGTTATCGCGCAAGCGAAAACACATCAATCAATCGGACGCAAAGTGATACTTCCGTAGCTTCGATAGAATCCTTGGTCATCGCGAGAAGCACCCATCAGACACAGATGCAATTCTCGCAGAAGCAATGAGCCAAATTCGACGTTGCTGTGTTTTTCCACAATTGACCGATCAATTTTCAGACGGCGATATTGCTTTTTGTTAAGCTGTGGGGAAATTTAAAATACACAATTCTGAGAAATTCGGGAGCTAAAGGAAAAACGTTTTTAGATGCGGAATAATGTGTGCGGCTTTTCCCAACACAATTAAAAACGTTACGTCAACGATTTATGAAGTATCACACAAGCAATCGTTCGGGGGGGGGGGGGTGAGAGCCCTCCAGTACTATGAAAGGAGCTTTGAGGAAGAAGTAATCAGTCGACGTTTCGGACACCACAGGTGATTTTTTCAACGCAATTCCTAATCTAAGCGTCCATCCACTACTAATTCTGTCGACGATGCTGTTTTCCTTGAAAATTCCCACTGAGCACATTAGGAAAACACAATTTGACAAACAAGCTAGTTTTTAGTGATTCGTACTTATGCCATCACATCACTATATACATATATTCACTCTGTCTATAGAAACGTGTAACTCTGAGAAAATAGCGAAGGTCAGTGACGCTTGGTCTGCTATGTAACGCTGAACGATGACGATGGGTGCCAGAAGAATCGAAAACACTACAGAAAGAAGAGCTACTAAGGCAACTTCCGAAAATCAAGAATTTGAACCGTTTTAGTAGAGAAAGGACACCGAAACAACCATATGACAGTGGGCCTGTGACTGCAAAGTAGATATTAAAGAAAGGTCGTCGATCAGCTGAATAGCCTTTCCTTGAGGCAGTTCATTGAGAAACAGAAGACAAACTTTGATCTCGGCGCGAGAAGTAAGCTCAAATACGGAGTGTTAGTAGAGTTAAGAACTATCGGTTATACCGGGAAGAGAAACAGTGTGGAACGCAAATCAGACGGGTCTGTAGATGGGTGTACGGAGAAGTTTTGGAAACGTTAAGAGTAACGAAGTTGTCGAAGCCGCAGGAGGCCACATGTTCAAAATTCGATTTTAGGGCTAAATTGGCGAAATAAAGGTCACAATGGATATTTGTGTTTGTTCGGAGAGGAGTGCATTAAGAAAGAAAAGTGGATTAGCGTAATCGGCAAAAGAATGGACCGAGTAGGACTTCCTCAGCAAAGGCTTTCTGAAACTCCGGTCATATTGGGGCGTTTCGCAAGACGTTCAGAGCGAGTAGCCCACTCGGAGCCTGATACCCCCTCCTCGATCATGCTGAGGTATTTGGTGATGGGAAGAACGTCATTAACGAATAAAAAGGAAGAGGGTGGGTACAAATGCCGAACCTTGGAGAACGCCAGCATTTTTGGGAAGTGGCTGGGACAGCAATCCGCCAGATCAGATGGACATGGTTCGCTTATTGAGAAAATTTGGTGCGCTAGCAGCCCGTGGCCGTGCACATCAGTGACGGATAAGCGCGACATCATGTGGTGAAGTTCAACAAACCGTTCAGAGCCTGCTTGGTAACATAATGGCTAAGGCGTTCGGTTTAAATTCGTTTGTCCCGGGTTCGCGTCCCAGTTCGGGTGCGGTGGATATGCACTGCTGATGATTGCTAACAAGGATGAAACAGCTGTACACTGCTTCCATGATTTCTTAATGGCGAGTTGTGCGATGATATCACATGGTGAATTATTTCATGAAGACGAGATATACTGTAGGTTTTCAGCCTATCTATTTTCTGACTAAGAGCAAAGTGCAGGGATTATTATCCTGAAGCTTAGTCACGTTCTACTGAGTAATAGGCAAAATCTCGATTACTATATCAGCGCCATTATCGTCGTACGGTGCTAAAGAGCAGGAAAAAGCAAATCAAGCTGTTGTAGCCAACACACGATCTATACAGTCCAACTGCACAGACGTACACGTTTCAATCATTCTAATTCGTCTGAAAAAATGTGCGCTTGTGAAGTTAAATCGTGTAGTCCGTGTACTGGCTACTGTTTACTTCTTCGTGTCCCTCGTTCTGAGGTCCTGAAAAGCGATAATCAGACCTCTGCTGCATTAGTTTTTATAATAGTTATAATCATGTCGAATGTTATCCGTCACCTTTTGTTGCGATTTGATTCAGATTATAAACCAATTGCATAAGATACTCCATGCACTATCATAGTTATTTATAAACCTAGGGGTAAACGAGATAGGTTAAAAAGAGTGGAAACAAGGAAAAATCATTTGTATTCACTCCCGTTTTTAATTGGCTCAAAGCTGGCCAATAATCAGCTACAGATCTGTGTCGAGAAAAACCACGAGTAGTCACATTTTTGCTCTATCACATTAAAAATCGATTATAAACCTGGATTAAAACGTTCCAAAAAGATTATTTCTCTGAATAAACAGGGGAATAGTCAACTTACCTTCATGAGAGTGATATGCGGGTTGAATCGCGAACTGGGAGGTATTCGATAACCGGCTGACCGGAGAGCACTGTTTAGGTGTGTTACAAGAGGGGCCAACATTCTCCTCCCTCGAACATCGACAAACAAGACTCGGGAATCGAATGTACTCACTCCAACCATTTCTAGTGGTTCTCGCGGTATCAATCGACGGGCCGATTTGCAGGCTTTACGTAAAACTTCAAAGCAATCCGGAATCTGTGACAGAGTAGTAGATCAATGGGATCAATAGAACGGATAGCAGTTTGCCACCACATAACTCGAATCGTTCATATGCATTTACAAAAGGCAGAACATTAGTTCATAGCTGACAATGAAGTGGCGCGGTATTGGTTTTGAAGAGTTGCCTAAGTGTAACAGTTTTGGTTACGATCAGTGCATTGCGACAGGCAAAAAGAATCAAATAAGTTGAATGTAGAAAGAGATTTAGCGAACCACAAGAGTCTCTGATGGATCAAGCAAAATAAGGTTCCCGAAACTAAATAGGTGCCAGTCAGTCAACCCAGAGAACCCCACTTTCTCGCTTCACTCTTCAGCTGTCATGTGTTCGGGTTTCGGGCGCTTGTGGTCAGGCTGGCTTTGGAATCTTTCTGATCATGCGAACAGAGCATGCACTGTTAGACTGGATCCCAGTCAACCGTCGTTTCTGTGCGCTTCGGTTGGACAGTTCAGTACGTGTCAACAGCAGTGGATTGAAGCGTCGTTGTTTTTTTCATCGTATCTGTGTATGCGACCACTGATTCCAGGTCCCCTGACGCGAAAGACGAGTTCCATCAGAAGTTATCTTGATTGTTCCTAAGTGGTCGCTGCTGATGATTTCAATGCCCAACTTGGCTACTAAGCGGAGAGGGAACGGCGCATCGGAGGCGGATTTTCTGTTCCAGCCGATCGTACCGACAACGGAGATCATCCGACCCAAGTTTGTCCTAATCACAAGCCGGCGAACATCAACTTTGTCATAAGAAGCGATATCGGCTCACCCGGCGGCCTCCTTCGCCCTCACAGCGTTGGGATCAGATTTATCACATTACCATTAGTCACCGGTGAAGTGGGTCATTCGACGATTGCCGATTATTCTAACCCAGGTCATGCTTCGGTCCGTGCTCGCTTTTGTTCGCACCTAGTCTGTGGTCACACCAGCATGAAAACGATGCGTCCAACACAGCTGGTTCTAGGAGATAATCGCATACGTCAGATCTGGTCCTAGCTTTCAAGGCTATCATCACCTCAACAAAATGCCCAGAATCCGAGCAAATACTGGGAACAGAGTAAAGGAATCAAACACTCAGTGACAACTGCCACGCAAGACTCCATGATATGTAGACCTCAGAAACAATGGCTATCCTCGACTTCGGTTGCTCCGTTGGATCCTCCCAGATCCGTTCCCCTGGATGCAACATCCAATAAGGCGCGTAGATCCTTGAGACGTCAAATGAACAGGAGTTTGAGAAGCGAGCGGGTGCACTGATGGATTTGAACGTGTAGATAAATGAAAGAGGTTGCGGCCATCGATAATAATGGCAACCTTTACCGAATGACTAGGAATAATGGTCCACGGAAGCCCAGTGTAAGGGCGTTGATTAAAAAATCCGACGGCTTACTGATTCACTCACAGGGCCGTCGACTGGGGCTTTAGGTAGAACACTTTAGGGAGCAGTTTAGTTGGCACATGGCCACAGTGGGCCTACCAGTTATCCCCACAGGTGAACAAATCCTGGCAGATACTATAGGTTTTGCCTAGACGGATAAAACAGCACAACCAGGTAATCCGTCGCCATCCTTCGTCAATGATGGTGGGGAAATGTTTACATCGAAAAACCCAGGGGACCAATTTAAGAAAATGAGAATCCTAAAGAATGTTGTGAATCGGTGACTGCACCGGCTTACAAGAAGGGTGATAGATCCTCATGTGAGTTAGATTAATAAACAGTGCAACTAAACTGCTTGCTAGCATTATCATCCACTGATTTCCTAGTACTTTCGAAAGGTGTATACGCGAGAATCAAGCGGGTTTCCGTCCCATATTGGGTTGTACTGACCAAATTTTCACTTTGCGACAGATCTTAGAAAATACGCAGATGTTTTGTAGACAAAGGGATTCTGACTTTCATGATTTGAAAGCGACGTTTGAATCAGTAGATCGTGCACTTTTCTGGCGCTGCCTCTCACCGAAGGGTGCCAGAGAAATCGATTCCACCTATCCAGTTCATACATGCTAGCAACCGAAGCCGAGTTCGCGTTTACGAGAATCTTTCAGTTGAGTTCACCACGGGACGTGGTTTTTTTCCGGAATTTCCCGTTTTCATCTTTTCTTTTCATTCTTATTAGTAAAGTGACTATGCAAATAGTCCTATTCTCATGTGAGGATAGTGGTATTGGCGTTTTCTCAGACAGGAACCTGTCTGATTTAGAATATGCAGACGATGTGCTAATGAGTGAAGACTCAAGTAGCAAGTGTTTCTCGATCGTCTGAAAGACAGTGTAGGTATGTTTGGAATGCATTTTGCACCCTCGAATTATAAGGTGTTGTTGCAGGACTGGGTTGGCTCAAAGCCGAACCTTGGTTCTTGCAGGGGAGCAACTAGATGGAGTAGCCAGATTTAGTTACTTGGGTAGTTGCATCTCACCTGGTGAACCCATATCGGACGAAGTGTCTTCGCGCAAACAGAAGGTCCGATTGGTATCCGCTAAGTTGAAGCATCTGTGACATTCGGCTATCAACCAAAGGTTGAGTATAAGCAGCAGCAGTGGGATCAGCATTGTCCTAAACATCCGAAACGTGGCCTTTAAAGGAGGATATGCGAAGACTTTCGTTGTTTGAACACCGTCGTTTTCATAGGGTTGGTAGAATGTGCCGGCATGACTTTGTGGGTGATTCAGAGTTTGTCCGTAACATACTGGGTAATAGGATTCAGCCTTTAGAACAGGCACTGAATCAATAGGTTAAGGTGGTTAGGATACATTTTGCGCATGCCCATGTCTGTTTCATTGTGCGCTGTTGCCTGAGGCATATACTGGTTGGAGGATGGCTCGGGGTGGCCATTCGATTATATGGGCAAAAAGTATGAAAGCTTTAACCAATGGACTGGCTCCTGTAGGTGCTATCAGACTACTGGATTGGAATCAATGAGATCCCTTGAAGCAGTGGTTGAAGACAATAGGTGATGCGGTGGAGTGCCGCAGTCAGTGGCTTTCTTGCATTTGAAACCTTTCTTCTGTATGGTTCTTCAATTTACTATTTTGTCGTCAGCCTTCACTATTACTTGTTCTTTTTGTTTGAGCAGATAGTGGTGTGAACTAGAAACCAAAATCAGAGCACGTTGGTGCAAGGTTAATGGTTGTTCAAAATGAAGCTGACAACTGAAACTGATTTTTAAAAAGCCAGCAACTCACCGAACTGGCCGAAAACCAAAGTTATTGTACACAGGCATAATCCTTCAGAAATATGACAACAATTCGTAACAATTAAAGAATGACTCCAACGAAGACCGAATAACTGAATAGAAAACGCAAAAAACACTCAGTGGATTCACGGAAAACAGAAGAGGCAACGAAACTCACTGGAACCTGTGATCTATTATAGTCCCGCAGCAGTTCGAAGGTGTCTGCGGTTCGAAAGGAAACCGACTCACTCGAACTGGTTCCCCCTCGAGTTGAAGAGAACACGAATGTTTTTTAGTGCGTTTCTAGAGCAAACATAGTCGGAACTGCCAGTTTTTGCTCTGGATGCATATTAATAGACTGTTTGACTGGCCATGTTCAGTACAGGAAACGTATGTCACCACAAAAGTCAGGTTCGACCCTCGGATCTAGCGGTTGCCGGCGTAATTTTCGATAGGTATCGGCCCACAATCACTTCTGCTTAAATTCTCACAAAAATCATTGCATATTAGCCTCCGGCAGAAATTATCACTAAACGACATTATTACCCGCATCGTAGGTGTGCAATTCGAGCATCCTCATCATCATCGTTTAGCGTTAAACAGCAAGGCAAGCCTCACTGACCACTGCCTTTCCCCAGAGTTACACGTTTAGATAAAAAGAGTGAATACCCCAAAGGAACAGGGAGTAGACCTACACATGTGGGAAAATATAAGAGGCCGTTGCATCCAACACAGTGCTCTGTCTAACTGTGCAAGCGCACGTGTTTTCAATCATTCTGGTTTGATAAAAAATAACAACACGATCTCCACTGTCCGCGATTTACTGTCATATCCTTCAGTGTCTTCAACCAGCAAGTCGACGAGTCTTTCCGCCCCCAACCACGAAGGCGTGAGACACCTACTTTACCTAACTTCGTTGTACATTTTCTCA
>LUCM01001884.1:507923-549768 GCA_008360955.1 Fasciolopsis buskii | reverse complement strand
CCTGGTAGTCTTATATCGGATGAGTTGCCTTCACCTATAGGGCAGGCTCTACTGGCATTCACCAGCTTGAGACATGTGTGATTTTGTGGTGACATACAGTTATCGATCAGTAGTCGAGTACACACAGGGGCAATGAAGTTGGCACTGCTCTATCACTCCTAATTGTGTCCGTTGAAAGCATAGGATATGGGATAAATTTCGATGTTTCGACATCGTTTTCCTCATGGTACTAATAGGATATGGTAGGAGAATTTTGTGAGTAACTCAGAAGTTAGGCGTAATATACTGGGTCCTATTGTGCACTGTTTAGAATAAGCAAAAGTTCAGACAATATTAGGGTGATAGAGCTATGTTTTACGAATGCACACAAAACCACTGCCTTGTTAGAGGTAGCCAGTTGACCAGTGGTCTGGATCATGCAGGTTAAATGAGACTCTCGGGTTCGAGTCCATGAAATCCTCTGAAGCTACGCTTGCAGACAGCAGGTGATATGGCTCAGTGACGCAGTCAATGACTTTCCTGTGATGCAAGCCTTCTTCAGCATAGTTCTTCAACTTACTATTTTGCATCCGGTCTTTCATTGCCTACGTGATTCCGTGAAATAGCAACCACAATCGGAACACGCTGGAGCAAGGTTAATGGTTGCACAAACTGAGACCGGGTGTGAGCAGTGGCTGCAGGGAAGCCCGGAACAGTTTGTCCTTAAGCAAATCCAAAAGCTCTTAACGCAGGTCTGCAAACATGGATATATAGACTGCCACAAGTCAATGATATCTAGGTGGAGTTGAATCAGGCAAGCTTTTTATCATGTCTGACTAGTCCTCAGCACTTTAGCAGGTTGTGTTGGATGACAAATGAATTCTTCTGATCACCTTAGTCTTCGTTGGCTCCGATCACCATTTAGACTGATGATATCCACCGAGGTATTGCAAAAGTTTCAAGCTCAAGTTCAAGACACCTCAATGAGATGTTCTGACTTACAGTAGAACGGAAGAGTAACACGATGAAAGCCTTAAATTTTGTTTGCCATCAGAAGGCATTTGGTTAGTTACTTTGGGCTTAACTCACTTTCTGGACGCGTAAATATTTGAATAGTAATAAAAGCAAATCCTCACTCTCGATCCTTTTTTCATGCTGCGAACCTCGAATATTTCAGGGAAAGAACTAACTCCGGTGAAATGGCATCTTTGCAAAAATTGGCCGATTATGTAACCGGCCGAAGCTCTGACCTTCATGGTCTAAAGCAACGATGTTATCCGCTAGACCGACGGATAATCAACCCAAGGCGATCAAACTGGCGTGTATTGACGTAAAAGCGATTAGAAAGTTGAGACCAAAAGATATGGTCCATACACGAAGCACTTTCGCTTGCCATTAACCGAAATCGAGATCAACGAGAAATGGGCACAGTCAGTTCTCTGCTTGTCAAGCGACAGTGCTGCTAGTGATCGTTAAACAAACGTTTGCAGCGGACTAGACATCCCAGGGATTTTTAACTTTAACAATAACATCAGAAAGACTATAGAAATTGACTCACAAATTTACTGCAGCTACGTCGATCTATTGCTTTAGCTTTAGAAAATTCGACAAACTTAAGTTTTTTGGTCATGCACATACGCAAAGTTCGGGAACTTTCAATCGCTAAGAATACGTCAAGGAGTTTTGAGAACCAAATGGTCGTTTTTTAAGAACGCCTGAATTGCTACAGTACAAGCTAGAATAGAAGTCAGAAAGCGTCCCGACATAAGTTGAATAGCATTGTGGACACGAACCGAGGGTCGCGAAAAATCCTCTGTCCTCGAGGTGCCTAAACAAATTGCAGACTAACTAGTTCCATTTCCAAATGGAACGAAAATGGGATTTATGTAGCATCATGCAAGAAAGTATGTGACGTTTTCGGACTACCTTCCACGTGGCAAAAATATGCTTAAGGAAGAGCAGAAATGTCTGACAAATCTTCATTTTCATTAGGTCATCTCCGTTTCCAGTTCTATCTGTATTTGCGGAACTGACCTTCTAGAATGCTTGTTCTGTGTCTCACGGCTAGCAGTAATTCCAATGTTGAATCAGCAACTTTGATGTAAGTTATCACCATGTTCAAATGACGTAAAAGGTATATCGAAAAATCGAAGCGCCATGTATTGTTTTTAATTGTGAATGATACAATGTTAATAATACAGCGTTGTTGGCCAACGAAACGTTAGCACATTACATCAACCAACAACGTTGTGTTAACATTCATTCACAATTATCACCATATATTTAAAATTACCTCAGCTTGGGCTACAGTTGTATCTAATGTTCAGAAGAAGTTATCAGGTTTCAGATGTTGGTCGCTGTTTTAGAAAAATGATTCGTAAATCCAAAAGTTGTCAATATTTTTTTCATGTGATTATTTTGTTGTTCGTTGAATATCAAATGATCCGGATTTGTTTGTAAACCCTTATTTAAGAAAGGTTACCTAGGTAGCCGAAACGTTGGCCAGTTGCACATCACATGGACAACGTTGTACTACTGATTTTTGGACATTTGCATGCATAAATTCCCTTAGTCCAGCTACATTTTCCTGCCGACCTTAATTTGCCCGCCCCTTAATTTTGGTTATACAGCCAGTTCTAAGCCCCTTCCTAATGAAGTCGTAACCAGAATATGACGAATGTCGATATCACTGGGTGTACGAAACTGTTGAACCCCCGGGATTTGAGAATCATACATGGTCATTATCTGCATTTTTGTATTGCTTCAAATGAATTTTTGTGTTTTTGCCACCTGATTACGCCATTTTTCCGTGGCCTCGTTGCCCATCTTCCAGAGCGCATAGTACACTAGTGCCCGAGGTGCACCCGAGAGCGGGTAAGAAATCCCAGAGACCAACAACTCATTCAAATTTGCAACTAATAAACACAAGACAGAAAGGTCGCACTCCAAGAAGTTGAGCTCACTGTGGAGCAATCTGTTGCGCTGTAAAATCAGTGGTTGAATTACATCCTATCATACCACAATAACAGCTCATTTCGATAATTTAATGATTTTGATGTTCTGTTCACCATCATTAGCCTCAAATTCTCATTCGAATTCGGCAGAGGTGGATACGCACTATAAGCGAACCATAAGAAGAATGAACTTTTCGTGATCGGCAGCCAAGAGATGAGCACTGGTACTGCATGGAGAATCAATTGAAGAAGTAGAATCAACAAATCGACTGAACAACAAATTCTGGTATTCTTAAACCCAGTACCTATTATTATCAAGTACCAAGTGATTTATAACTCGGATGTCCCTCAGTGATTATTTTGCACTGTTCTTACACAGTAACACAGTAGCACCCCTGAATGTTCTCGTTTAAATCAACAGTTGTTAGGGCCGAATTCCATCTCCACAATGTCAAAAGAGAAAAGTCTTTCAACTTGGATTAAAAGATCTGTGACTCAACTTTTACATAAGTGAGTTTCTTAAATAACGAAATGGTTAGATTTGTCAGTTTCACAAGTATTTGGCTTGAAGGAATTTTGCTATCTTTTTCCTACGGTGAAATAATTGACAATATGGAAGATAGCGAGTTAATACAAAGTACCAAATACCTATCAACTGCTTCCTTCACAGGGCAAACCGTGGATACGCTCAAATCCCGTCCAAAACCTGCTTACTGAAAACCCGTTCAGCAGATCCACTATTAGCAAGGTTCGCGAAGCAAATAAATCTACGCAACTCTCCCAAGGATCCAGTAGGTTGCCTGATGGACAGCAAATTAATGAGAAAATTTCGTGTAAGATATTCCAGAAACCATTTCCAAATATTATTGACAAAGGTATCCAGTGGTAAACTTTTGTCACCCTCTCCACAAATCCATTTTTGTGAATGGCGTAAAATTCACTATTCGTTATGGAAGGAAACTGAAAACTCGATACGTACCTAGCCCGTGAAATCTCTCCCGGAAGCTTTCAATATTTGTTTTGATGAAGTAGGAACACATTTAATAAGGTAATGTCAGATGTTTTTCACTGTAGCATCGTATTTAATGGAAGGCATCGGAGCTGAAAGTCAAAATTACCTAAAACCATGACGAAATTCGTTTCCTCCTTTGTTCATCGGCGACCAATTTTACTGCGAATTTCTTGAACATATCATCCCACTAAAATCATTGCGTTGGTTCAACCGGGAGTGAATGTAAACATCTGGAACGCATTTAAATAATTCAATAAAAGCAGAACCTAGGAAATTATACGCAAAACTTTTCCCTTTGGATCAGTCCGACAAATGGTGACTGCACACTGTGGTTGGTGATGCTACTCAGAACAGTTCGGGGTGCAAACAAAATTACCGTGACAAATGAAAGTTCACCGTGAACGAATCATTAAATGGTACAAATAGAAACAGTTTTCTTTTTCTGCGCTAATGATAAGAAATCTTTCTTCAACAATATCCCGGAGCAAGAAATTTTCGACACAATTTCCGGAACTGGAAATGGTCTGGCCGTCAAAACCCTGGCCTACGAAAATAAATGTACTGATTAGGGTCTTCGTATTGTTAGTCATAGTCCCCCTATTCGGAAGCCTTTTATTGAGCCCGAGAACACTTTCTGAAGCTTAGCTAAAGACCTCTGGTATCATTTGTAAAAAGTAAAACACCGGGAAATACAAGGAGTCGGGTTGGCCAGTGGATTGTTACCTAAACAGTTAATGCTATGCTATGTCAGTGTCCAATTTAACTTGCTGGAATGGGTGGGCAACTATGGATGACCTAATAGAACTCATCTTAACGGACTTATTCGTAAGCAAGTAGTAACAATAAAACTGTGCATCTCACGTTATACCTTTCTCACGCTTGTCAGATAGCGATTGTTGATTCGATCAGTTTAATGGAGTCTGTTCAGATTGGTTGTTTAAAACAGAAATAAGATAATTGCACCAATTTGAATAAACAAGATGCAATATGGTTACTTGCCCTTAAGGGTTCCTAAACGAAGATCATTCTCCTCGAGTGAGCATTAAACTGCGATTCCGCTGTGGATTTTGCGTCTGACAAGGGCACTCAAAAGCAGACATCAGTGCTGGATGAGAAAATCTGCTCGACCTCAATGACATTTGATCCACGTGAAAGCACTGTCCAAGAAGGTAATTACAAGAAAGTGGCTATCCACTCAATTTAATTCGGAATTGATCCATACAGAAAGATGGCCGATTAACTCAACGACAAATCAAGATGTCCAACAGTGGGTCAAAAAGATCACTAGTGATGCTTGGCCAGTTAAAAAAGGGAAGACTATTGCAAGTTTTCAGAGAATTTCACCGATTGATAACTACAAAAGAAGAAATGTTTTTTATTGCTTCTGATCAAAAACCCACAATTTCTTAAACGCTTTTGTAAAGATCACAGTTAGCTTTATTGCGTTAATATGTTCGAATGAGCTGAAGAAAAGCAGCACGACAAGAGACTCTTCGTGTGCACAATTTCATCTCAGTGATGTCAGTAGTAAAATCAGAAACATTCAAGCAATTGGTCAGACAATTGAAGAGAAAAATAGACCACTCCCGAAATATCTATTCCAATACAGATAATGATTGTCTCATCTTCACCGAGACTAGGACCACTAATCATCAAAATTTCTATTGAATTGGCAAATATGAATGAACGACCGGCATAGTTCTACCTTGGTTGAGATCAGGTCACCATGTTGCTAGCATTTAGGTGATGTGATTCTGCGATTGCACAAAAAGTGACCTTGAATAAAGAGTTCTTACTTCAAAACATTCAAAGCATCAGGTATAGATGGTTCGAACTGATTATTTTGACTTCTTTGTTCTCTAGTGAAATCACAACTTACTAATAATTTCGTCGTCAAAATAAAACTGAGCTTCGGTCGTAAACAAGGTTTTAGAAAATGATTTTTACAAAATGCCAGTAAATAAAGAGGGGTAATGCGAACGAAAAACAATTTTGCCTTTGACTGTAATAAAAATCGTGTAACTAATGCTGAACATACCGATCAAATCTAGCATATGAATTCAAGTCAAACTATAATTTACTAAGCATAATGACTCTGGTTTGAAAACCTCCAAATGTCGCGGACTTAGTCGCTATCGCATCAGGGGGGACTAATGGCAACCAAGAATGGGAATATTTTGTGAAACTTCAAACGCAATGTTCATGCGGTAACAAAGTGTGAAATATTTTCCAATCCCCACAGCCTTCTTCCTAACTTGTGCTGTTCTTTTGTACTAAAAATTTGCTTTTCAGTACATCGAGCTGATTGAGTATAAAACAAACTTTAAAAGTGCCTGAACCATTTTCCACTCCACGTCTTTAGGGGTCTTATAACACGTAATTTTGAGTCTGTACTACTTTGATCAAGAAATACCTTTTCCCACGAATGTTGTTTGTCATTTACTACGCTCAGCTGTTCCGTTCTAGTTGCTGGTAAATAAAACTGAACAGACTGTGCTCAACGTCTAATCTTGTTGAAATTAAACATACAAAGCCGGCTTAATCTTTCTGGTTTGTAAGGGAATTTCAGTCTTCGTTCCGGTCTTCTTTACAAGCAAGCACGCTCGCGCGCCCGAGCGCACTCTGTCTCTCTTTCCCACTCTCGGTCTCATTGTCCACATCTGAAAGAGACAGCCAAATCCCATGAGTTTTACTACGTAATTTTTCCCCGACTGGGAAGTCAACCGCCAGCTCGTGTGTGCATAAAATGGATAGAGTTTTGCACATTGCTGACTAAAAACCAAAAGAGACAATAGAAAGAAGATAATGTGTGTGCGCAGAACCGAATCCTGTTGTTGTTGATGATGATGATGATGATGATGATGATGATGATGATGATGATGATGATGATGATGATGACGACGACAATGATCATGATCATGATGATGATGAAGGGGATGACGAAGAGGAGTAGTTGGAGGAGGATAATGGTGGTGAGATGTTACCCACCAGCACACAATAACACATCTACGCACAAAACAAATGAATAACATTCTGGTTTCTTTCGATCACTCAGTCCAAAGACCAACCTTTATGGACAATGCTGATCAAGTGACAACAAGAATTTTACCTTAAGCAGCTTTTTTCTTGCTAGTTCAAAAAATACTTTAATACTGTTTTTCAACTTATAAAATCGGCCTACAATTCAAAAAAGTTGGAAAACATAAATTTCTAATTTGCAGGGCTTTTTACACTTGTCAGGTTCTCAGAATTTTTCTGTCTCCAAGATGAAATGAGGTTGGATAATACACAAGGACAACCAACTTTTGTCAGGAATTTTTATATTCAGTTTATGATTTATCACTTTTAAACTTCCGTATATTTTTAATCGCAAACTGTTCCGCCTCAGTGAGTTGGTAATATATAATTTTGGGTTGAAATTAAGGCTAGCGAGCTGTATTCCGTCAAGTGACAGATTCGTTCGATGAACTCTGGGAGAGATGGCATTCACAAGCTATCATGACTATTATCCTTAAGTTGTCCGTTTTTTCCGGATATATTGGATTACCAACGTGCATCAACAATGCAATCTTGGATTCCCCTTTTTGCATTTGTTTGTAGACTGTGTCGCGACCAGTTTAAGATGAGTGACCTTGGTTGCTAAGATGGACCCATCTGTACGTGAAAAATGATAACTTAACGAGACAAAACATTTTCACCAAATTTTCTGGAAGAATCTAAATAATTATTGATAGTCCATTGGAAGGAGTTAGTTTATCGAATATTTCGTCCCCTTTTTATGTCTGTGTATAAGGACCAAACGTAATTCTTCGACATCTGAAGACTTTGTTAGCTGGGATTTAATAGCAATTACCGATCAGGTGAGTACACTATTTTTCTTTAGGTAGAACCTCGATTTGCCTTTCAGTGAAATTTTATCGGGGCCATTTGCGTCAGGAACATTTGCGCCAACGTCGGGCGAGCCACGGTAATCGATTGATTTTTCACGAAGTTGAAGCAACGATTTGAAATATGTTGAGTTTGTTGGCACTACAATATACGGAATGATAATACAATTAAAAAAACTTGGTGAAGATATATATTTTCTTGTTGTTCCATGTCCGTAGTATTAAGGTAAATAAGGTTAACACGTACATGAGAACGAGAGAAGAAACTTCATTAAAAACTGAGTTTGTAGGTAGAAAGAAAAACTGCAGATAAAATAAGTGATCTAATTTACTGGTGCAACAAATTCACGGCATTTTTCCTTAATCTTCTAACAGATTATCATCCATAATCGCATAACTTCGCCCTGACAAAAAAATTAATGAAATGCTTCAAGTTTCTAAAGATTTGGAGGATAGATCAACCACGCAATAAATCGCAACAAGTAATATTCTGGTAATGAAATTTAAAATATTTGGTGTCATGCTTCGGCGATCGATTAATTTTGATGAACGGTCGTCTAGTGAGCGATAACCTGAGGAATGTTTTCATATAGTACACCAGTACCAAAGAACTTTCCAAGAAAATTTTTCCAGTTTATTATAAGTACTATTGGTAATCAATTCAAAATATATGAACTGTGAAGGACCGCTCACTGAGTTTATTTGGAATACAATAAAAATATGGGAAGTTTTGTTATTTTTGTGAGGGGAATGCTCTCCGAATTTTTATAACAAATATCATAAAGAACGGTATTTTTCAGTGATGCCTCGTACTGCGTTTCACCGAAACTTGGAGAGCTTTGTAATTTCCACCCCAATTTAATTCAGCTGAAAGGACAGTTAACCCTAGGATATAAATCAATAAAATAATGCCAATGACTAAACCTCGGTGCCGGCGGTGGCCAGGCGGATAAGGTCGTGGCGTTTGGACGTGAAGGTGACCGGTTCAAATCCTCCCACCGTTGGTCAAATTTCCCACTTGGAAGCCCTCTGTTGGCCGCGGCCCTCTTCTTGAAAAATGATGTAAACTGTTATTCCATTGATAAAGGAAGTAAAACAAAAGATATTTGATATCCTAAGGCAAACATCTACTGTGCGGCCTGCAACTTGAGATGTTAAAATCGAAATTCCAAAAACTTCATGGTGCGTTAGGTGAAATGGTTTCGCACTTGAGTTTCTGCGCCCCACGGCATAGTGACCAATACCGGGTTTGAAGGACGTTGATCGGCCCACCGAGTACTAATGTTTATCGGTACCATTTCTACCGGTATATGCGTCCGTGTTTTACTGACACTTCATCCTTCTCAACAAGCCCTCGGTAAGCAGTGATTGAGTAATTCCTGGGATATCTGCTCGTAAAGCACCACGAAATCTTATGACCTAATATTGCGCTTGGCTGTTTCCAGCTGAGAATAAAAATAACGCAAATGATTCGTTCTTTTGAAGTCATAAACTGCCCCAAGAAGTGTTCGTATCACAACTGCTGCATACTCTTCTGCATGGCATGTGCACACATGCATATATATATATGTATATGTATATATACATATTTGTTTATCTATAGTTGGAATACCGGTAGTGGTCAGGCGGTCAAAATCTGTCGCACTTGAGCGTTAATCTTGTTGATGATAGACATCTCATCTGCGACCACTTCCCCCGATAACGCAGCCTACAACTAATCGTTGCCACTAGGCCGGGGGGCGGGAATAGTGCACACTGTCGAACGGCGGACTGAGCAAATAAAAAAACATTCCCAAAAGCGAATTATTTAGTTTGAAATTCCCGTTTGTCACGTGAAAGTGGGAAGATCTTGTTGGTTTTCAAATTATTGTTTTGAAGAGGAAACAGCAAATGTATACTTTAATGATGGATTGCAAGTCAAAAAATATAGTTGTTTACACATGACTAAATTTGGTCAGGAATGTTCTACCCCTTATTCTACATGAAACCAACTAGTAGGTGATGACCAAAACAAATAATAAATAACCTATCTCATCATCTCCTTTAGATAACTTTATTACGACTGTAAAACAAAACAAGGTAATCAAACTCAGTTTGTGTATTGATTTTATTGTATTTTTCTTACACACCAAAATTTCTTGTCCTAATAATAAAGAAAACCCGGTGGTTTAGATGTTTCTTTTAGCATATTCGATTTTAGAGCAAACATTGTCTCCTCAGTGTGACCTAAATCAAGCCGGTTAGGTGGCGCGGCGGGACCTGCCATGAAAGGTG
Source organism: Fasciolopsis buskii (assembly GCA_008360955.1). Taxonomy (NCBI): domain Eukaryota; kingdom Metazoa; phylum Platyhelminthes; class Trematoda; order Plagiorchiida; family Fasciolidae; genus Fasciolopsis; species Fasciolopsis buskii. The sequence continues at coordinate 539,662 of LUCM01001884.1, read as the reverse complement.
TCAGTTGTGGTTCGAAAATTACACGGGAAGCTGTAAAAAATATTCATCATTTTCAATTTCCTTAGCTTGATCTTTTATTTTTGTTTGTTGCTATTGCACTTCTTGTTTATGTTAGCAATGATGATGATGATGATTATACAACTTATAACCGGCGTCAAAACACAGAAATCCTTTTTACCCAAGGTCGACACTAAAACGAGTCACGAAATGTCTTCGTCCGGTTATTTCCGCTCTTTCCTTTTTTCCATTTTGTACTTTTGGTTGCTACAGGACATCTAAATATTATTAATTGTTATTAGCGGACAGTGTTTTATTCTGACCAGACTTAGCTGAATAAGCCGACAAGCATTTTAGCGTTAGTTGCTCTGGGGAACAGCTTATTTAGGCCAATGCAATGCCTTTGTGGTTTCCAAAGAACAACCGTTTATCTAGTCAACACAATGAAGCGAATCAATGTCAAATCAAAAGTTATACTACTACAACTGACAAGTGACAAATCCATCCAACTTGATTGTGAAACCTGAGTGTTTTAAAGTTGGAATAACACATTCGCTCACTTTAGAGACTTAAATCGGCTGCCTGAATTCTGGTTCAGTCCCTCTATGGTAAGTAAACGGGAACGATCACATCACCTCCGGCCGGTCATCAAGAAAGTCGGTTAAATGTTACAGACACCTGGTTCATTCAGATTTGTTCGTGCCAAATCTTATCAGGAACTTCTCTCCAAGCTCTCTGACATGTAGCCTCTTCTTTGGTCTTCCTATCGAGCAACCTCCTCATTCGAATCCGAAAGTATCAAGAAAGCCAGTTCATTTTCATTCGGTTCCAAAATTAGGTGAATGGTTGCGTCCCACCCTGCAGTCAGCTTTCCAATCGATCAGGTCCCTCTACGTGCGTCACTCACCGGATGCCAAAGGAGTCTGTTAGACAGCTCTGTTCTCCGGACGTGAGATTGGATCACTGCCGCATGACTCATAGTACCGAAACAAAGTGTTCGTGAGTTCCGGTATCAACATGTAACCTGCCCCTGCAGTTAGGCCATATTCGCAGAAATGATCAGTAAGAGGTTCGATCATTGTGAGCAACGGCCCGTGACAATGTAAAGCCGGTATGATATAGTTCTGACGTTCAGTAAACTGATGACACTCGTCTGATTCAACCTAAAGACTATGTTCTTCTGCTTGCATTCATCTTTTCCGAGTCCACTCGTCAGCTTGGTTGTAGTTGACTTGCATAGCTGATGATTCCTAACAAAGATGGAGCAGCTGCAAGTTGGCAATGTAAAGGTTTCGAGCGGACGCGTTGTGTGACTGCAGATGCTGACTGATTCGTGTTATTGAGCCCCGGTTCAGGGTATCTTGAGCTGATCAGTTCGGATTGCGAATCTTGTGAACCCATCGTACAGCACTGCCCCGCGAGCACCTTGGTTATCAAAGTTAGAATTATCGTCAGTGCTGCAGGATGAATTGTGTCGGTGGTCAAAGTGCTTCCTTGTCAATTTACCAGATCCCCACACCCCCAGTCATTCAGTTTTGTGCTTGCAATCCACAGAGATAGCGTTCCTTAGTTTCGGTCACTGTTTATTCCTCCTCTACCTGTAAAGTGTTGATTTGTGTTCGCAATTTCACAGTTATTTTAACGAAAGTCTTTCCCAATTAACAGATTTGGTATGCAAAAATAACTCCCACCTTTTGGTTAATAAGTCCAGAACCGTTAGGTGTGACATTGTTTGATGGCAAGTCCTCACTAGATATTTACATTAGCAAGAATACAAAGGAAATATTTAGCAACCACAAGAAGAGTTACTATTAGAATAAAAAAGATAAGATCGATCAAAGCCGACTGGAAATGCTTATGTGATTCATTGTTTTCGGCTGAACTTTCTTTGTGTTGAAACGATACAAGGTATATGGCTCACTTGTAAAAATTCCTCGGAAATGGAACACTTGCCCTCGGATGCCGCCTGAATAGTACATCTTAAGCAGTACACAGATATGAACATGTCGATTAAAGAAGAATCGTTGGTATGCGGAAAATCAATTACTCAATGAGCCAGTATCTGTGACTTCACAGCACCAAGTACGTCACTTCTTTTGCTTTGGTGCGAATAAATGCTCGCTGGAAGCTGATTTTTCTCGCTCGGCACATCATCGAATCCAACGCTTAAGCAATGACACATTGTAATCAATGAGCCTAAAACAACCAATAAACGGGATAACATGACACGTTGGTCATCCAGTCATTGTCAATGCAAATTTATACCTGAGCCTGGTTATCGATGAAGGACACTCGACTGAACTTTACATGTTTTATACGCCGTCAATAGATGTGAATTACTTACGCGGGCTAAAATTCCCATTCTCATGCCACTGCAAAATAGGCCCCGGATTCATTAATCAGTGACGTGCACAAATTCGTACTGGACGCATCCGTGAAAACTTCGAACTGCGCTAATCGGAAAACATTGAGGTTGAATGCCTTTATATGGGTGATTAATTTAAAAAAAATTAAGTTTCCATATTGTTTTAACGAATAAGATGAAATGCGGTTGATGTTATTAAATTTCTTACATATTTAAAGTTGACTGTATTTGACGACAGTTCAAAGCCACATCGAGTGGGAGACCTACATATATGTGCGAGTGATTGGGTAGTGTTCCAAAATTTGCCTTTGGTCCATTTCAACCAGTCCAAAAAAACAAATAAAATTCGGTACGGTTATTAATACATCTGTTTTGAAGTATAAACTGATTTTGAAGGCATTATTTGAAATAGAAAGTTCACTTAGATGGTAAAAATCTGAAAGTTGACGCCACCAGTCTTAATCGGTAATCTTCCGCTTTCCCTGGCATATGCTCTACCACGGAGCTACCGTCGATACAGATCCTAAAAGCGAATTACGTGGATCATTATTTCTCTAACAGGTAATAATTAGCCAAGTTTTATTCAGCTTCTTTCCATTTGAGGTGAATAGCACAGCGGAACACGACCCAAAGAAGATTGTGATTGGTTTTCATTTGTTTCGATGATACTAACTGCCGTATGTTATATAGAATGGGAGATCCAGGTAAGAATTAGGCATCGAAAATTCGACACCCCACTGAATGCTCCCTAAACCAATTCATTTTTGTTCTCTACAAAAATCACGGATACCTCGGGGCATCTGAAACTATGTGAACGTGGATCACGACCACGGTTGTACATGAACTCAACTGGAAATGCATGTACCCTTTTGTCAGTCTGAGTTTGCGAAACGGCAGCAGCTCTGAATACCGTGATCCAAATAATGACTGCTATCCTGGGTGGATGAAGCTCGTGAAAACCGAAAACAACTCAGGGCTCGATCCTAAGTAGACTTGAATGTTGTACAGTAATCAAGATGTTAATTTTCATCGCGATTAAGACAATGAGCGTTTTGGCGATCATTCGTCTGGTGATAGACCAAAAGCGTTCCGCACTACAAAACAGATTATTAGCAGTGAAACTACATGATTCTACAACCAATACATTTACAACTTGTCTGTGCTTAGGTAATAAGTTCAGTTACCTCTATGCTCAATTTCCTTGATTGCTATGGTTTGGCTAACCATAAACCATAGCAGATTTTGGGTTGGTCGCAGGTTTCTTTTCGGACTTACTAATTTACGAGTGTTAACAGGTGCTGAACGATTTAAGGTGACCAGCTACCCATTTTGACGTTGTCTTTTGGGAACTAACTAGGTTATGACAGAATGTTCGAGTAATGGGATGACAGAATAATTGCTTTTGTGTTTATGAATTGTTCACTATCAGCAATACATGTTTTGACAAGAGTTGAACTAAATTTTTCCATCCATTCGGTTAGCCTCTATAAAATGGGATAAATATACGTAAGTCGCCTGTTGTCCAACGTCCATTATGTTGGGGCGGCAAGTCACTCAAACTGTTTTTGTCCTTTTCTGACCCGAAGAGCTACCCAGCACGTGTAGATCTTCTCGATGCCACGCCTCACCCCTTACACGATTGTGCTCATAGATCCTGATAAAATCCCGAACAATTTCTTCGACTGCACCATAGTCAAACTTAATTCATTATCTCAACTGCGGGATCGATGTAATCGTTGCTAATGGCCTTCAAAGGTGGCAACTAATTCAAGTAGCAGCATCCATAGTGCCGGATTTCCACAAAACAATCAACCACGATGGTATTGAGGACGAGTCGTCATCAATGCCGGCTTGAAAAAAACTTGACGTTTTGGTGCTGAGTTTCGTAGTCATTGAAAATAACCCCGGTCCTGTGACACCGACTGAGATATATGTATATCGTTCGAGCATAGCAAACTTTAAGCCTTGTTTGCCGTCCTAAATTGTTGATACTCTATTATGTAACCTTCCACTAATCGTCTACCTAAACTTCATTTACGTGCTTTTTGTGGGGAAAACTATTGCACACTTCACTTATTAGTGCAGTTAACAAATTATGGAGTCCGTGGATTGATAATATGAACCTGATTTATTCAACTGTGCTACGCAGAATCGGCAAACCTATACAGTTGTGGGAAGGCACTTTAATAAACGACTAGGATTTGAACTTGGCAACTGAATTTATCATCGACTGAAAAAATGCAGATCGAAGGCTCGGTCCATATGGAAAAATTCATAAGAATAAAGACCAAAATGAGTGTCAGTAGTGGTTTACTCACGGCAATCAAGTTGTGCAGAAACCTACAGGTGAGCATGTTTTAGATCCAATAGAAAAAAACTACAAGAACTACTGAACAGATATAATATATCCCCTATTTTTCTGTTTCACAAGTCTGGTAACAAAACTCCGAATTTAATAGCACACAGTAGTCATCACCGTCCCTTGGAATATTACCAGCAGCTTTGAGAGGATTAAAGACGGCTATGGTCCATATAGCCGATGTGACTGGCTTCAAAACGTCGCTGGAAACCAACACACGCAGTTCATTCATACATGTCTCGGATAACACGCAACAATTTGCAAAAATGGGCTCACTGTCGGATTCCACCTTAACCGTCAGAATTTTCACTCCTGCTGCGGTTGTGGAACAAGGCAAAATCCAATCCCATAAAGAATTATGAACACTTGAAAGAAGAGAGAGAAATAAATGTTCAAACACTTGAGGCCTAGTATGGATATCCCAAATTGAATAACAAAATAATTTACATGTACCAGTAAAAAGAATTGTTCCTGTACCAAAAAATTGACAGCAGTTGATCCGCAACGATTCCGAGAACGATGTCAGTGTGTCCAAGATCCGGCTGTGCAATAATTAGTGAAATAAAGAAGTTCATATTGTCGGTATTTACTGTGAATTTCACTTGGTATTTAACATCAAAAACAAATGTAGGAGAAATATGTCCTAATTAAAACTGACGGCAGGAAGACACAAAAGATGAGATGGGAGAGGAGTGTCAGATAACTACGAACAGCAAAATTTCAGTTTTCCGGCAAAGTAACCGAAATGGGTTCGGTTTTATCAAAGTTGAAACAATCAGTGTTCTGCAAATGAAATTTGGACCGAGAACGCTGCTGTGCGAAGGAGAGACAATTTGACAACGACGGTTCAGAATTCGATCCGGCAGCCATGTCGCCCTAAAGAACTCAACCACATTTATTATTCGATTTGAATTTTTGGTCAGTCGTGGAAAATTGCCTTTCGGATATACGGAGGCGTGACTATTCCGTAAAATCTGTGAGGTTAGATTATTCACATCCTGATGTTGTTGACATACCGCACGTTCCCGTTAGAGATTAGGATCAGGGGATAAAAGTAACTTCGGTTGTAGTTGTTGATTGTTAGTCTCGGCGATCTCGAAATGGACTTTTCAGTTGGTCGCCGAAGTTGCCTTGTGTTATTTGTGTCTGAAGTTCAAGGATGTATGCAAGGATATCGTGCGAATCTTTGCCTTACTGTTGATAGAATGGCTAGAGTGACGTTAATTTGTTGCAATGGGAACTTTGCCCAGGTAGGAGATGCGTCGACCAGATCATTACGTTTTACCGCCTAGTTGGAATATCCTACACATTTACCCCTCTTGACAAGCGCGGTTTTTCTGGGCTTGAAAGGCAGCCTAAATCCAGTCGACAACTCTATTCAGTGCATTTCACTGAAAATTTCTTCACGAGAAGTTGTGAGCTCGCATGCACAAAGCTATGTGAGGGTACTGGGCAAACTATCAAGTTCTTTCGAAATGACGATCCGTGTTCAACAAGGGCGTCTCATTTCTCCATTCTTTATCGATGATTCAATAGAATACTCTTTAGGAGATTTTCAGGATAAGGACTTCGACATGGCAGATGGGGAAACGCTGTTTTACTTAGATTATGTGTAAGACACTTTAGGCTTGCTCGAATGTACGGAACATGTGCAACATGCATCAGACAGTATAGCGAGAGTGGAAGTTGCTAGTGACATGTGTACTGCACTTTCTAAGTCTACAGTGCAAGAAACAACCATTGTAGGCCGTTTCAGTTACCTCGGTAGTTCCTTTACTAATGAGAGTACCACGGATTTGAGAGGCTGGAGGGAAGCAGATGTGAACCTCACCTGATATTTCGTCGAAAAGTAGTGTGCACTGTGTGGAAGTGAGCATGAGCCTGTTATGTACGTGCAAGACTTGCATTTTCAGTACCGAAGATGTTCGTCGATCAGTTTTACCATCGATGTCTACGAGACTCCTGGGTGACCCAGATCGTGATAACGGATTGCATCCCGCAATCCAAATTTCTTGATGTAATGGTACTGTGATGACTGTTCATGAACTAGTATTCGTTTCTTTTGCTTACATGTTGCCATTCGCAATATTGCATGAATTGATGAATTCGAGTTGCAAAAAATACATGAGTTAGATTTTTACCTGACTAGAGCTGTTGTGACTGATTCTTGATTACATCTAAATATTTTTATTTATTCCGTCGGGTAACAAAAAAAGGCTGGTACAAGTCAAAACTTGGCGTCTCGACAAAAGTTTTGAAATATACTACCTTGAACTTTGGGATTAAGGAGTGTTACCAGTAGGAGATTGTATGGATTGTGAAATAATTCATCACGTGCTATAAGCGCTCAAGAGGCCGTTTGGAAACCATGAAAGCACGGCACAGCTGTTTTACCCCTGTTAGGAATCGTCAGCACTGCATATCTACTGCGCCCGAACTGGGACGCAAAGTCGGGACGAATAATTCTGAGTTGAACAGCTTAGCCATTTCGCTACCAGATAAACTCTCAACGATTTTGTTAAAATTCATCACATCATGTTGCTCATATCCGTCACTTTCTACACACCTCTCTTCTCGAGTTCGAGCCCCAGGTTAGACGCGGTGGAGCAGCACTGTTGCTAATTCCAAACAGGAATGAAACAGATGTTCAGTGCTTCTATGGTTTCCTAAAGGTCAGTTTACCTTGACATCAACTGATGAATTATCCAATGAACTCTGGAAGTACTTGATCATAAACTACATGTTTGCGAAGTTTTAGGTTATTTTGAAAGGTGTGTTGTGTGCCTGATATCCTTGCATACATCCTTGAACTTCAGACACAAATAACACAAGGCAACTTCGGCGACCAACTGAAAAGTCCATTTCGAGATCGCCGAGACTAACAATCAACAACTACAACCGAAGTTACTTTTATCCCCTGATCCTAATCTCTAACGGGAACGTGCGGTATGTCAACAACATCAGGATGTGAATAATCTAACCTCACAGATTTTACGGAATAGTCACGCCTCCGTATATCCGAAAGGCAATTTTCCACGACTGACCAAAAATTCAAATCGAATAATAAATGTGGTTGAGTTCTTTAGGGCGACATGGCTGCCGGATCGAATTCTGAACCGTCGTTGTCAAATTGTCTCTCCTTCGCACAGCAGCGTTCTCGGTCCAAATTTCATTTGCAGAACACTGATTGTTTCAACTTTGATAAAACCGAACCCATTTCGGTTACTTTGCCGGAAAACTGAAATTTTGCTGTTCGTAGTTATCTGACACTCCTCTCCCATCTCATCTTTTGTGTCTTCCTGCCGTCAGTTTTAATTAGGACATATTTCTCCTACATTTGTTTTTGATGTTAAATACCAAGTGAAATTCACAGTAAATACCGACAATATGAACTTCTTTATTTCACTAATTATTGCACAGCCGGATCTTGGACACACTGACATCGTTCTCGGAATCGTTGCGGATCAACTGCTGTCAATTTTTTGGTACAGGAACAATTCTTTTTACTGGTACATGTAAATTATTTTGTTATTCAATTTGGGATATCCATACTAGGCCTCAAGTGTTTGAACATTTATTTCTCTCTCTTCTTTCAAGTGTTCATAATTCTTTATGGGATTGGATTTTGCCTTGTTCCACAACCGCAGCAGGAGTGAAAATTCTGACGGTTAAGGTGGAATCCGACAGTGAGCCCATTTTTGCAAATTGTTGCGTGTTATCCGAGACATGTATGAATGAACTGCGTGTGTTGGTTTCCAGCGACGTTTTGAAGCCAGTCACATCGGCTATATGGACCATAGCCGTCTTTAATCCTCTCAAAGCTGCTGGTAATATTCCAAGGGACGGTGATGACTACTGTGTGCTATTAAATTCGGAGTTTTGTTACCAGACTTGTGAAACAGAAAAATAGGGGATATATTATATCTGTTCAGTAGTTCTTGTAGTTTTTTTCTATTGGATCTAAAACATGCTCACCTGTAGGTTTCTGCACAACTTGATTGCCGTGAGTAAACCACTACTGACACTCATTTTGGTCTTTATTCTTATGAATTTTTCCATATGGACCGAGCCTTCGATCTGCATTTTTTCAGTCGATGATAAATTCAGTTGCCAAGTTCAAATCCTAGTCGTTTATTAAAGTGCCTTCCCACAACTGTATAGGTTTGCCGATTCTGCGTAGCACAGTTGAATAAATCAGGTTCATATTATCAATCCACGGACTCCATAATTTGTTAACTGCACTAATAAGTGAAGTGTGCAATAGTTTTCCCCACAAAAAGCACGTAAATGAAGTTTAGGTAGACGATTAGTGGAAGGTTACATAATAGAGTATCAACAATTTAGGACGGCAAACAAGGCTTAAAGTTTGCTATGCTCGAACGATATACATATATCTCAGTCGGTGTCACAGGACCGGGGTTATTTTCAATGACTACGAAACTCAGCACCAAAACGTCAAGTTTTTTTCAAGCCGGCATTGATGACGACTCGTCCTCAATACCATCGTGGTTGATTGTTTTGTGGAAATCCGGCACTATGGATGCTGCTACTTGAATTAGTTGCCACCTTTGAAGGCCATTAGCAACGATTACATCGATCCCGCAGTTGAGATAATGAATTAAGTTTGACTATGGTGCAGTCGAAGAAATTGTTCGGGATTTTATCAGGATCTATGAGCACAATCGTGTAAGGGGTGAGGCGTGGCATCGAGAAGATCTACACGTGCTGGGTAGCTCTTCGGGTCAGAAAAGGACAAAAACAGTTTGAGTGACTTGCCGCCCCAACATAATGGACGTTGGACAACAGGCGACTTACGTATATTTATCCCATTTTATAGAGGCTAACCGAATGGATGGAAAAATTTAGTTCAACTCTTGTCAAAACATGTATTGCTGATAGTGAACAATTCATAAACACAAAAGCAATTATTCTGTCATCCCATTACTCGAACATTCTGTCATAACCTAGTTAGTTCCCAAAAGACAACGTCAAAATGGGTAGCTGGTCACCTTAAATCGTTCAGCACCTGTTAACACTCGTAAATTAGTAAGTCCGAAAAGAAACCTGCGACCAACCCAAAATCTGCTATGGTTTATGGTTAGCCAAACCATAGCAATCAAGGAAATTGAGCATAGAGGTAACTGAACTTATTACCTAAGCACAGACAAGTTGTAAATGTATTGGTTGTAGAATCATGTAGTTTCACTGCTAATAATCTGTTTTGTAGTGCGGAACGCTTTTGGTCTATCACCAGACGAATGATCGCCAAAACGCTCATTGTCTTAATCGCGATGAAAATTAACATCTTGATTACTGTACAACATTCAAGTCTACTTAGGATCGAGCCCTGAGTTGTTTTCGGTTTTCACGAGCTTCATCCACCCAGGATAGCAGTCATTATTTGGATCACGGTATTCAGAGCTGCTGCCGTTTCGCAAACTCAGACTGACAAAAGGGTACATGCATTTCCAGTTGAGTTCATGTACAACCGTGGTCGTGATCCACGTTCACATAGTTTCAGATGCCCCGAGGTATCCGTGATTTTTGTAGAGAACAAAAATGAATTGGTTTAGGGAGCATTCAGTGGGGTGTCGAATTTTCGATGCCTAATTCTTACCTGGATCTCCCATTCTATATAACATACGGCAGTTAGTATCATCGAAACAAATGAAAACCAATCACAATCTTCTTTGGGTCGTGTTCCGCTGTGCTATTCACCTCAAATGGAAAGAAGCTGAATAAAACTTGGCTAATTATTACCTGTTAGAGAAATAATGATCCACGTAATTCGCTTTTAGGATCTGTATCGACGGTAGCTCCGTGGTAGAGCATATGCCAGGGAAAGCGGAAGATTACCGATTAAGACTGGTGGCGTCAACTTTCAGATTTTTACCATCTAAGTGAACTTTCTATTTCAAATAATGCCTTCAAAATCAGTTTATACTTCAAAACAGATGTATTAATAACCGTACCGAATTTTATTTGTTTTTTTGGACTGGTTGAAATGGACCAAAGGCAAATTTTGGAACACTACCCAATCACTCGCACATATATGTAGGTCTCCCACTCGATGTGGCTTTGAACTGTCGTCAAATACAGTCAACTTTAAATATGTAAGAAATTTAATAACATCAACCGCATTTCATCTTATTCGTTAAAACAATATGGAAACTTAATTTTTTTTAAATTAATCACCCATATAAAGGCATTCAACCTCAATGTTTTCCGATTAGCGCAGTTCGAAGTTTTCACGGATGCGTCCAGTACGAATTTGTGCACGTCACTGATTAATGAATCCGGGGCCTATTTTGCAGTGGCATGAGAATGGGAATTTTAGCCCGCGTAAGTAATTCACATCTATTGACGGCGTATAAAACATGTAAAGTTCAGTCGAGTGTCCTTCATCGATAACCAGGCTCAGGTATAAATTTGCATTGACAATGACTGGATGACCAACGTGTCATGTTATCCCGTTTATTGGTTGTTTTAGGCTCATTGATTACAATGTGTCATTGCTTAAGCGTTGGATTCGATGATGTGCCGAGCGAGAAAAATCAGCTTCCAGCGAGCATTTATTCGCACCAAAGCAAAAGAAGTGACGTACTTGGTGCTGTGAAGTCACAGATACTGGCTCATTGAGTAATTGATTTTCCGCATACCAACGATTCTTCTTTAATCGACATGTTCATATCTGTGTACTGCTTAAGATGTACTATTCAGGCGGCATCCGAGGGCAAGTGTTCCATTTCCGAGGAATTTTTACAAGTGAGCCATATACCTTGTATCGTTTCAACACAAAGAAAGTTCAGCCGAAAACAATGAATCACATAAGCATTTCCAGTCGGCTTTGATCGATCTTATCTTTTTTATTCTAATAGTAACTCTTCTTGTGGTTGCTAAATATTTCCTTTGTATTCTTGCTAATGTAAATATCTAGTGAGGACTTGCCATCAAACAATGTCACACCTAACGGTTCTGGACTTATTAACCAAAAGGTGGGAGTTATTTTTGCATACCAAATCTGTTAATTGGGAAAGACTTTCGTTAAAATAACTGTGAAATTGCGAACACAAATCAACACTTTACAGGTAGAGGAGGAATAAACAGTGACCGAAACTAAGGAACGCTATCTCTGTGGATTGCAAGCACAAAACTGAATGACTGGGGGTGTGGGGATCTGGTAAATTGACAAGGAAGCACTTTGACCACCGACACAATTCATCCTGCAGCACTGACGATAATTCTAACTTTGATAACCAAGGTGCTCGCGGGGCAGTGCTGTACGATGGGTTCACAAGATTCGCAATCCGAACTGATCAGCTCAAGATACCCTGAACCGGGGCTCAATAACACGAATCAGTCAGCATCTGCAGTCACACAACGCGTCCGCTCGAAACCTTTACATTGCCAACTTGCAGCTGCTCCATCTTTGTTAGGAATCATCAGCTATGCAAGTCAACTACAACCAAGCTGACGAGTGGACTCGGAAAAGATGAATGCAAGCAGAAGAACATAGTCTTTAGGTTGAATCAGACGAGTGTCATCAGTTTACTGAACGTCAGAACTATATCATACCGGCTTTACATTGTCACGGGCCGTTGCTCACAATGATCGAACCTCTTACTGATCATTTCTGCGAATATGGCCTAACTGCAGGGGCAGGTTACATGTTGATACCGGAACTCACGAACACTTTGTTTCGGTACTATGAGTCATGCGGCAGTGATCCAATCTCACGTCCGGAGAACAGAGCTGTCTAACAGACTCCTTTGGCATCCGGTGAGTGACGCACGTAGAGGGACCTGATCGATTGGAAAGCTGACTGCAGGGTGGGACGCAACCATTCACCTAATTTTGGAACCGAATGAAAATGAACTGGCTTTCTTGATACTTTCGGATTCGAATGAGGAGGTTGCTCGATAGGAAGACCAAAGAAGAGGCTACATGTCAGAGAGCTTGGAGAGAAGTTCCTGATAAGATTTGGCACGAACAAATCTGAATGAACCAGGTGTCTGTAACATTTAACCGACTTTCTTGATGACCGGCCGGAGGTGATGTGATCGTTCCCGTTTACTTACCATAGAGGGACTGAACCAGAATTCAGGCAGCCGATTTAAGTCTCTAAAGTGAGCGAATGTGTTATTCCAACTTTAAAACACTCAGGTTTCACAATCAAGTTGGATGGATTTGTCACTTGTCAGTTGTAGTAGTATAACTTTTGATTTGACATTGATTCGCTTCATTGTGTTGACTAGATAAACGGTTGTTCTTTGGAAACCACAAAGGCATTGCATTGGCCTAAATAAGCTGTTCCCCAGAGCAACTAACGCTAAAATGCTTGTCGGCTTATTCAGCTAAGTCTGGTCAGAATAAAACACTGTCCGCTAATAACAATTAATAATATTTAGATGTCCTGTAGCAACCAAAAGTACAAAATGGAAAAAAGGAAAGAGCGGAAATAACCGGACGAAGACATTTCGTGACTCGTTTTAGTGTCGACCTTGGGTAAAAAGGATTTCTGTGTTTTGACGCCGGTTATAAGTTGTATAATCATCATCATCATCATTGCTAACATAAACAAGAAGTGCAATAGCAACAAACAAAAATAAAAGATCAAGCTAAGGAAATTGAAAATGATGAATATTTTTTACAGCTTCCCGTGTAATTTTCGAACCACAACTGACACCTTTCATGGCAGGTCCCGCCGCGCCACCTAACCGGCTTGATTTAGGTCACACTGAGGAGACAATGTTTGCTCTAAAATCGAATATGCTAAAAGAAACATCTAAACCACCGGGTTTTCTTTATTATTAGGACAAGAAATTTTGGTGTGTAAGAAAAATACAATAAAATCAATACACAAACTGAGTTTGATTACCTTGTTTTGTTTTACAGTCGTAATAAAGTTATCTAAAGGAGATGATGAGATAGGTTATTTATTATTTGTTTTGGTCATCACCTACTAGTTGGTTTCATGTAGAATAAGGGGTAGAACATTCCTGACCAAATTTAGTCATGTGTAAACAACTATATTTTTTGACTTGCAATCCATCATTAAAGTATACATTTGCTGTTTCCTCTTCAAAACAATAATTTGAAAACCAACAAGATCTTCCCACTTTCACGTGACAAACGGGAATTTCAAACTAAATAATTCGCTTTTGGGAATGTTTTTTTATTTGCTCAGTCCGCCGTTCGACAGTGTGCACTATTCCCGCCCCCCGGCCTAGTGGCAACGATTAGTTGTAGGCTGCGTTATCGGGGGAAGTGGTCGCAGATGAGATGTCTATCATCAACAAGATTAACGCTCAAGTGCGACAGATTTTGACCGCCTGACCACTACCGGTATTCCAACTATAGATAAACAAATATGTATATATACATATACATATATATATATGCATGTGTGCACATGCCATGCAGAAGAGTATGCAGCAGTTGTGATACGAACACTTCTTGGGGCAGTTTATGACTTCAAAAGAACGAATCATTTGCGTTATTTTTATTCTCAGCTGGAAACAGCCAAGCGCAATATTAGGTCATAAGATTTCGTGGTGCTTTACGAGCAGATATCCCAGGAATTACTCAATCACTGCTTACCGAGGGCTTGTTGAGAAGGATGAAGTGTCAGTAAAACACGGACGCATATACCGGTAGAAATGGTACCGATAAACATTAGTACTCGGTGGGCCGATCAACGTCCTTCAAACCCGGTATTGGTCACTATGCCGTGGGGCGCAGAAACTCAAGTGCGAAACCATTTCACCTAACGCACCATGAAGTTTTTGGAATTTCGATTTTAACATCTCAAGTTGCAGGCCGCACAGTAGATGTTTGCCTTAGGATATCAAATATCTTTTGTTTTACTTCCTTTATCAATGGAATAACAGTTTACATCATTTTTCAAGAAGAGGGCCGCGGCCAACAGAGGGCTTCCAAGTGGGAAATTTGACCAACGGTGGGAGGATTTGAACCGGTCACCTTCACGTCCAAACGCCACGACCTTATCCGCCTGGCCACCGCCGGCACCGAGGTTTAGTCATTGGCATTATTTTATTGATTTATATCCTAGGGTTAACTGTCCTTTCAGCTGAATTAAATTGGGGTGGAAATTACAAAGCTCTCCAAGTTTCGGTGAAACGCAGTACGAGGCATCACTGAAAAATACCGTTCTTTATGATATTTGTTATAAAAATTCGGAGAGCATTCCCCTCACAAAAATAACAAAACTTCCCATATTTTTATTGTATTCCAAATAAACTCAGTGAGCGGTCCTTCACAGTTCATATATTTTGAATTGATTACCAATAGTACTTATAATAAACTGGAAAAATTTTCTTGGAAAGTTCTTTGGTACTGGTGTACTATATGAAAACATTCCTCAGGTTATCGCTCACTAGACGACCGTTCATCAAAATTAATCGATCGCCGAAGCATGACACCAAATATTTTAAATTTCATTACCAGAATATTACTTGTTGCGATTTATTGCGTGGTTGATCTATCCTCCAAATCTTTAGAAACTTGAAGCATTTCATTAATTTTTTTGTCAGGGCGAAGTTATGCGATTATGGATGATAATCTGTTAGAAGATTAAGGAAAAATGCCGTGAATTTGTTGCACCAGTAAATTAGATCACTTATTTTATCTGCAGTTTTTCTTTCTACCTACAAACTCAGTTTTTAATGAAGTTTCTTCTCTCGTTCTCATGTACGTGTTAACCTTATTTACCTTAATACTACGGACATGGAACAACAAGAAAATATATATCTTCACCAAGTTTTTTTAATTGTATTATCATTCCGTATATTGTAGTGCCAACAAACTCAACATATTTCAAATCGTTGCTTCAACTTCGTGAAAAATCAATCGATTACCGTGGCTCGCCCGACGTTGGCGCAAATGTTCCTGACGCAAATGGCCCCGATAAAATTTCACTGAAAGGCAAATCGAGGTTCTACCTAAAGAAAAATAGTGTACTCACCTGATCGGTAATTGCTATTAAATCCCAGCTAACAAAGTCTTCAGATGTCGAAGAATTACGTTTGGTCCTTATACACAGACATAAAAAGGGGACGAAATATTCGATAAACTAACTCCTTCCAATGGACTATCAATAATTATTTAGATTCTTCCAGAAAATTTGGTGAAAATGTTTTGTCTCGTTAAGTTATCATTTTTCACGTACAGATGGGTCCATCTTAGCAACCAAGGTCACTCATCTTAAACTGGTCGCGACACAGTCTACAAACAAATGCAAAAAGGGGAATCCAAGATTGCATTGTTGATGCACGTTGGTAATCCAATATATCCGGAAAAAACGGACAACTTAAGGATAATAGTCATGATAGCTTGTGAATGCCATCTCTCCCAGAGTTCATCGAACGAATCTGTCACTTGACGGAATACAGCTCGCTAGCCTTAATTTCAACCCAAAATTATATATTACCAACTCACTGAGGCGGAACAGTTTGCGATTAAAAATATACGGAAGTTTAAAAGTGATAAATCATAAACTGAATATAAAAATTCCTGACAAAAGTTGGTTGTCCTTGTGTATTATCCAACCTCATTTCATCTTGGAGACAGAAAAATTCTGAGAACCTGACAAGTGTAAAAAGCCCTGCAAATTAGAAATTTATGTTTTCCAACTTTTTTGAATTGTAGGCCGATTTTATAAGTTGAAAAACAGTATTAAAGTATTTTTTGAACTAGCAAGAAAAAAGCTGCTTAAGGTAAAATTCTTGTTGTCACTTGATCAGCATTGTCCATAAAGGTTGGTCTTTGGACTGAGTGATCGAAAGAAACCAGAATGTTATTCATTTGTTTTGTGCGTAGATGTGTTATTGTGTGCTGGTGGGTAACATCTCACCACCATTATCCTCCTCCAACTACTCCTCTTCGTCATCCCCTTCATCATCATCATGATCATGATCATTGTCGTCGTCATCATCATCATCATCATCATCATCATCATCATCATCATCATCATCATCATCATCATCAACAACAACAGGATTCGGTTCTGCGCACACACATTATCTTCTTTCTATTGTCTCTTTTGGTTTTTAGTCAGCAATGTGCAAAACTCTATCCATTTTATGCACACACGAGCTGGCGGTTGACTTCCCAGTCGGGGAAAAATTACGTAGTAAAACTCATGGGATTTGGCTGTCTCTTTCAGATGTGGACAATGAGACCGAGAGTGGGAAAGAGAGACAGAGTGCGCTCGGGCGCGCGAGCGTGCTTGCTTGTAAAGAAGACCGGAACGAAGACTGAAATTCCCTTACAAACCAGAAAGATTAAGCCGGCTTTGTATGTTTAATTTCAACAAGATTAGACGTTGAGCACAGTCTGTTCAGTTTTATTTACCAGCAACTAGAACGGAACAGCTGAGCGTAGTAAATGACAAACAACATTCGTGGGAAAAGGTATTTCTTGATCAAAGTAGTACAGACTCAAAATTACGTGTTATAAGACCCCTAAAGACGTGGAGTGGAAAATGGTTCAGGCACTTTTAAAGTTTGTTTTATACTCAATCAGCTCGATGTACTGAAAAGCAAATTTTTAGTACAAAAGAACAGCACAAGTTAGGAAGAAGGCTGTGGGGATTGGAAAATATTTCACACTTTGTTACCGCATGAACATTGCGTTTGAAGTTTCACAAAATATTCCCATTCTTGGTTGCCATTAGTCCCCCCTGATGCGATAGCGACTAAGTCCGCGACATTTGGAGGTTTTCAAACCAGAGTCATTATGCTTAGTAAATTATAGTTTGACTTGAATTCATATGCTAGATTTGATCGGTATGTTCAGCATTAGTTACACGATTTTTATTACAGTCAAAGGCAAAATTGTTTTTCGTTCGCATTACCCCTCTTTATTTACTGGCATTTTGTAAAAATCATTTTCTAAAACCTTGTTTACGACCGAAGCTCAGTTTTATTTTGACGACGAAATTATTAGTAAGTTGTGATTTCACTAGAGAACAAAGAAGTCAAAATAATCAGTTCGAACCATCTATACCTGATGCTTTGAATGTTTTGAAGTAAGAACTCTTTATTCAAGGTCACTTTTTGTGCAATCGCAGAATCACATCACCTAAATGCTAGCAACATGGTGACCTGATCTCAACCAAGGTAGAACTATGCCGGTCGTTCATTCATATTTGCCAATTCAATAGAAATTTTGATGATTAGTGGTCCTAGTCTCGGTGAAGATGAGACAATCATTATCTGTATTGGAATAGATATTTCGGGAGTGGTCTATTTTTCTCTTCAATTGTCTGACCAATTGCTTGAATGTTTCTGATTTTACTACTGACATCACTGAGATGAAATTGTGCACACGAAGAGTCTCTTGTCGTGCTGCTTTTCTTCAGCTCATTCGAACATATTAACGCAATAAAGCTAACTGTGATCTTTACAAAAGCGTTTAAGAAATTGTGGGTTTTTGATCAGAAGCAATAAAAAACATTTCTTCTTTTGTAGTTATCAATCGGTGAAATTCTCTGAAAACTTGCAATAGTCTTCCCTTTTTTAACTGGCCAAGCATCACTAGTGATCTTTTTGACCCACTGTTGGACATCTTGATTTGTCGTTGAGTTAATCGGCCATCTTTCTGTATGGATCAATTCCGAATTAAATTGAGTGGATAGCCACTTTCTTGTAATTACCTTCTTGGACAGTGCTTTCACGTGGATCAAATGTCATTGAGGTCGAGCAGATTTTCTCATCCAGCACTGATGTCTGCTTTTGAGTGCCCTTGTCAGACGCAAAATCCACAGCGGAATCGCAGTTTAATGCTCACTCGAGGAGAATGATCTTCGTTTAGGAACCCTTAAGGGCAAGTAACCATATTGCATCTTGTTTATTCAAATTGGTGCAATTATCTTATTTCTGTTTTAAACAACCAATCTGAACAGACTCCATTAAACTGATCGAATCAACAATCGCTATCTGACAAGCGTGAGAAAGGTATAACGTGAGATGCACAGTTTTATTGTTACTACTTGCTTACGAATAAGTCCGTTAAGATGAGTTCTATTAGGTCATCCATAGTTGCCCACCCATTCCAGCAAGTTAAATTGGACACTGACATAGCATAGCATTAACTGTTTAGGTAACAATCCACTGGCCAACCCGACTCCTTGTATTTCCCGGTGTTTTACTTTTTACAAATGATACCAGAGGTCTTTAGCTAAGCTTCAGAAAGTGTTCTCGGGCTCAATAAAAGGCTTCCGAATAGGGGGACTATGACTAACAATACGAAGACCCTAATCAGTACATTTATTTTCGTAGGCCAGGGTTTTGACGGCCAGACCATTTCCAGTTCCGGAAATTGTGTCGAAAATTTCTTGCTCCGGGATATTGTTGAAGAAAGATTTCTTATCATTAGCGCAGAAAAAGAAAACTGTTTCTATTTGTACCATTTAATGATTCGTTCACGGTGAACTTTCATTTGTCACGGTAATTTTGTTTGCACCCCGAACTGTTCTGAGTAGCATCACCAACCACAGTGTGCAGTCACCATTTGTCGGACTGATCCAAAGGGAAAAGTTTTGCGTATAATTTCCTAGGTTCTGCTTTTATTGAATTATTTAAATGCGTTCCAGATGTTTACATTCACTCCCGGTTGAACCAACGCAATGATTTTAGTGGGATGATATGTTCAAGAAATTCGCAGTAAAATTGGTCGCCGATGAACAAAGGAGGAAACGAATTTCGTCATGGTTTTAGGTAATTTTGACTTTCAGCTCCGATGCCTTCCATTAAATACGATGCTACAGTGAAAAACATCTGACATTACCTTATTAAATGTGTTCCTACTTCATCAAAACAAATATTGAAAGCTTCCGGGAGAGATTTCACGGGCTAGGTACGTATCGAGTTTTCAGTTTCCTTCCATAACGAATAGTGAATTTTACGCCATTCACAAAAATGGATTTGTGGAGAGGGTGACAAAAGTTTACCACTGGATACCTTTGTCAATAATATTTGGAAATGGTTTCTGGAATATCTTACACGAAATTTTCTCATTAATTTGCTGTCCATCAGGCAACCTACTGGATCCTTGGGAGAGTTGCGTAGATTTATTTGCTTCGCGAACCTTGCTAATAGTGGATCTGCTGAACGGGTTTTCAGTAAGCAGGTTTTGGACGGGATTTGAGCGTATCCACGGTTTGCCCTGTGAAGGAAGCAGTTGATAGGTATTTGGTACTTTGTATTAACTCGCTATCTTCCATATTGTCAATTATTTCACCGTAGGAAAAAGATAGCAAAATTCCTTCAAGCCAAATACTTGTGAAACTGACAAATCTAACCATTTCGTTATTTAAGAAACTCACTTATGTAAAAGTTGAGTCACAGATCTTTTAATCCAAGTTGAAAGACTTTTCTCTTTTGACATTGTGGAGATGGAATTCGGCCCTAACAACTGTTGATTTAAACGAGAACATTCAGGGGTGCTACTGTGTTACTGTGTAAGAACAGTGCAAAATAATCACTGAGGGACATCCGAGTTATAAATCACTTGGTACTTGATAATAATAGGTACTGGGTTTAAGAATACCAGAATTTGTTGTTCAGTCGATTTGTTGATTCTACTTCTTCAATTGATTCTCCATGCAGTACCAGTGCTCATCTCTTGGCTGCCGATCACGAAAAGTTCATTCTTCTTATGGTTCGCTTATAGTGCGTATCCACCTCTGCCGAATTCGAATGAGAATTTGAGGCTAATGATGGTGAACAGAACATCAAAATCATTAAATTATCGAAATGAGCTGTTATTGTGGTATGATAGGATGTAATTCAACCACTGATTTTACAGCGCAACAGATTGCTCCACAGTGAGCTCAACTTCTTGGAGTGCGACCTTTCTGTCTTGTGTTTATTAGTTGCAAATTTGAATGAGTTGTTGGTCTCTGGGATTTCTTACCCGCTCTCGGGTGCACCTCGGGCACTAGTGTACTATGCGCTCTGGAAGATGGGCAACGAGGCCACGGAAAAATGGCGTAATCAGGTGGCAAAAACACAAAAATTCATTTGAAGCAATACAAAAATGCAGATAATGACCATGTATGATTCTCAAATCCCGGGGGTTCAACAGTTTCGTACACCCAGTGATATCGACATTCGTCATATTCTGGTTACGACTTCATTAGGAAGGGGCTTAGAACTGGCTGTATAACCAAAATTAAGGGGCGGGCAAATTAAGGTCGGCAGGAAAATGTAGCTGGACTAAGGGAATTTATGCATGCAAATGTCCAAAAATCAGTAGTACAACGTTGTCCATGTGATGTGCAACTGGCCAACGTTTCGGCTACCTAGGTAACCTTTCTTAAATAAGGGTTTACAAACAAATCCGGATCATTTGATATTCAACGAACAACAAAATAATCACATGAAAAAAATATTGACAACTTTTGGATTTACGAATCATTTTTCTAAAACAGCGACCAACATCTGAAACCTGATAACTTCTTCTGAACATTAGATACAACTGTAGCCCAAGCTGAGGTAATTTTAAATATATGGTGATAATTGTGAATGAATGTTAACACAACGTTGTTGGTTGATGTAATGTGCTAACGTTTCGTTGGCCAACAACGCTGTATTATTAACATTGTATCATTCACAATTAAAAACAATACATGGCGCTTCGATTTTTCGATATACCTTTTACGTCATTTGAACATGGTGATAACTTACATCAAAGTTGCTGATTCAACATTGGAATTACTGCTAGCCGTGAGACACAGAACAAGCATTCTAGAAGGTCAGTTCCGCAAATACAGATAGAACTGGAAACGGAGATGACCTAATGAAAATGAAGATTTGTCAGACATTTCTGCTCTTCCTTAAGCATATTTTTGCCACGTGGAAGGTAGTCCGAAAACGTCACATACTTTCTTGCATGATGCTACATAAATCCCATTTTCGTTCCATTTGGAAATGGAACTAGTTAGTCTGCAATTTGTTTAGGCACCTCGAGGACAGAGGATTTTTCGCGACCCTCGGTTCGTGTCCACAATGCTATTCAACTTATGTCGGGACGCTTTCTGACTTCTATTCTAGCTTGTACTGTAGCAATTCAGGCGTTCTTAAAAAACGACCATTTGGTTCTCAAAACTCCTTGACGTATTCTTAGCGATTGAAAGTTCCCGAACTTTGCGTATGTGCATGACCAAAAAACTTAAGTTTGTCGAATTTTCTAAAGCTAAAGCAATAGATCGACGTAGCTGCAGTAAATTTGTGAGTCAATTTCTATAGTCTTTCTGATGTTATTGTTAAAGTTAAAAATCCCTGGGATGTCTAGTCCGCTGCAAACGTTTGTTTAACGATCACTAGCAGCACTGTCGCTTGACAAGCAGAGAACTGACTGTGCCCATTTCTCGTTGATCTCGATTTCGGTTAATGGCAAGCGAAAGTGCTTCGTGTATGGACCATATCTTTTGGTCTCAACTTTCTAATCGCTTTTACGTCAATACACGCCAGTTTGATCGCCTTGGGTTGATTATCCGTCGGTCTAGCGGATAACATCGTTGCTTTAGACCATGAAGGTCAGAGCTTCGGCCGGTTACATAATCGGCCAATTTTTGCAAAGATGCCATTTCACCGGAGTTAGTTCTTTCCCTGAAATATTCGAGGTTCGCAGCATGAAAAAAGGATCGAGAGTGAGGATTTGCTTTTATTACTATTCAAATATTTACGCGTCCAGAAAGTGAGTTAAGCCCAAAGTAACTAACCAAATGCCTTCTGATGGCAAACAAAATTTAAGGCTTTCATCGTGTTACTCTTCCGTTCTACTGTAAGTCAGAACATCTCATTGAGGTGTCTTGAACTTGAGCTTGAAACTTTTGCAATACCTCGGTGGATATCATCAGTCTAAATGGTGATCGGAGCCAACGAAGACTAAGGTGATCAGAAGAATTCATTTGTCATCCAACACAACCTGCTAAAGTGCTGAGGACTAGTCAGACATGATAAAAAGCTTGCCTGATTCAACTCCACCTAGATATCATTGACTTGTGGCAGTCTATATATCCATGTTTGCAGACCTGCGTTAAGAGCTTTTGGATTTGCTTAAGGACAAACTGTTCCGGGCTTCCCTGCAGCCACTGCTCACACCCGGTCTCAGTTTGTGCAACCATTAACCTTGCTCCAGCGTGTTCCGATTGTGGTTGCTATTTCACGGAATCACGTAGGCAATGAAAGACCGGATGCAAAATAGTAAGTTGAAGAACTATGCTGAAGAAGGCTTGCATCACAGGAAAGTCATTGACTGCGTCACTGAGCCATATCACCTGCTGTCTGCAAGCGTAGCTTCAGAGGATTTCATGGACTCGAACCCGAGAGTCTCATTTAACCTGCATGATCCAGACCACTGGTCAACTGGCTACCTCTAACAAGGCAGTGGTTTTGTGTGCATTCGTAAAACATAGCTCTATCACCCTAATATTGTCTGAACTTTTGCTTATTCTAAACAGTGCACAATAGGACCCAGTATATTACGCCTAACTTCTGAGTTACTCACAAAATTCTCCTACCATATCCTATTAGTACCATGAGGAAAACGATGTCGAAACATCGAAATTTATCCCATATCCTATGCTTTCAACGGACACAATTAGGAGTGATAGAGCAGTGCCAACTTCATTGCCCCTGTGTGTACTCGACTACTGATCGATAACTGTATGTCACCACAAAATCACACATGTCTCAAGCTGGTGAATGCCAGTAGAGCCTGCCCTATAGGTGAAGGCAACTCATCCGATATAAGACTACCAGGTAAAACACAACTACCCAAATAACTAAATCTATCCACCTCAAGCGATTTTCCTCCTGGAAGAATGAGATTCGGCTTTGAGCCAACCCAATCGTCCTACAGCATTTTACGTTTGGAAGGTGCGAAATGTACCTCAAATAGATCTACATTATTGTTCAGATGATCGAGAATAACTTGCAACGTAATTGCGTTCTTACTCAGCAGCTCAGCATCATCCGCATCTTCTCAGGCAGAGAATTATTCGTCTGAGCAAATATCAATGCCACAATTCTTAAGTGAGGATACGGCTTTCTCCGTAAACATTTCAATGACAAAGTTAAAACGGAAATTTAAAGAAGAGCAACCCCGACGAACACCAATTCTCGTAGTGAATTCACGTGAAACATCGCCATTGGTGTGAACTCGGCTTCGGCTGTTCGAATAAGGAGATGGTATAAATGAAATGAATCCCTCGGGCACGCTTTTTATCGAGGCAGCGCCACAAAATGGCATGGTCGACTTAGTCAAACTCTACTATCAGACCAAAAGGAACAGAAAGGTTGGGCTTACGAAAAATGCGCCTGTGTCCTAGGATTCGTAGCAAAGTAGAAATTTAGCCATTACAACCACGACAGTATGAAAAGCCGGTTTGATTCTCATTCACACACCTTTTGTGAGTATCAGATAATCAGCAAAGGATAACGATCGTGAGTATTTTGGGTGCGATACTTACCAAACTAATTTCTTTGTATTTGTCGCTGGAGAATCTACCACCCTTTTTGTAAATCAGTACAATCACCGATTCATAACGGTCCCTCTAACAGACAATGGTCCCAAGAGTTTTCTTAACTTCGTTGTTCACTCTACCACCGTCACTGAAGAAGGATGGCAACAGTCCATCTGGTCCGAATGTCTTATACCTTCTAAGAAAACCAAACTCCCTGATCACCTCCATTTTGGATGGAGAACTGGCAATTACCTGTATTGGCTCACTTGCAGGTATTACTGGAAAGCCCACTGTGGTCGTCGGCCAAATAAACCGCTTCTTAAAATGTTCTTCTCATAACTACGGTCGATTGTCTTGAGAAGGAATCATTGTATCTTCGGATTGTCTAATCACCTCGTTTAGACTCGGCTTCCGTGGACTAATATTACTAATCAGCAGGTAAAAGTTGCAGATATTGTCCAAAGTCATAATCTTTTCAATTTCCGTACGTTTTCTTATCCATCACTGTCCGCGGTCAGTTTTCATGCTCTTGGTCAGGTGACGTCTTCGGAATTTACGATTATTGATGAACCTGAAAATTTTTGTTGGTCGGTATTCAGGTTTTGGTTTTCACGGGGTTCTGATCATTGAGCTTGGTGTTCAGGTCACAAACGCTTCTTAACCAGTCGAGGTGACATCGTCATTGCGTGTACCTTATTGTTGGATTTTTCGCTTTATGTATAGGATTACCACTGATTTTAATCCTGAACTTCTTTGACGATCTTGATCTGGAACCTATGTCTTTTTTCCACTTGATCTCTGTTGGTTTGACCAATGACCTTAGAAGACTCACTTTCGCCGAGGGATTTTTGATCCGTTATATTGTGTAAATTTGTCGCTATTTTAAGCGTGTACAAAAGAAGTTTTAGGTCAAAGCCAATGACAATTTTGTAAATAAAAACCCTAACAACTCCTTACCTGCACGGACATTCTCACCTCGATTTAGGATAAGATGATTTCTATCTGAATTTCGAGCCTAGCTCTCAAAACCGCATAAAAAATTGCGCATCTCAAAGTAAGTTGCATCCAGGGGAACGGATCTGCAAGCATCCAACAAGGTAAATGAAGTCTTAGATATCCATCGTTTTTGAGGTTTAAATGACATGGAGTCTTGTGTGGCGATTGCCGCTGAGTGCAGTCCTTCTTTGTTCTGCTCCTAGTGTTCACTAGACTGCCGGGGATTTTATTCAGACGGCAACTGCATTGAAAGCTGCAAACGGAACCGACGTCGGTCATCATTGTCTAGAACCAGTCGTCCAGGATTTGTGGATTTCTTGTTGGTGTGACCCCAGACCAGGCGAAAACAAAAGCGAGCACGGATCAAGGCGTGATCTGAGTTTGTGTAGCGAATACGATTTGATTAATGGAGTTTGTTGATTGCACGACCTTGGCGGTTACTTCTAACTGCACCCAGTGACTCAAGTATAGATAAAAAGCACCCATTACTGCAGCCGGTATGCCACAGGTCGATGGTGCATCGGGTGAGATATTACCAGTCACTGAAACGTCCCAAATTTTGTAAAATAACCTTGGAATACTAATCAATGATGTCCGCTTTTCCCAAAGCATTTACAAAATTGTTTCCACTTGTCGTAATAAAATTCGTTAGTTGGATAGCATTCAGTTGAAGTCGTGGTTTTAAGTTTCACTCCGTGACTTTCTCGGGTTTCGAGTGCCAAACGTTGATGCCAGCAGATCGGTCATTACAAAAATCTTTCACGTTCTCAGAATAGTTATACTGTGTCGAATACCATTTAAGATGCTGGAATGAAATATTTTCCGTCTTGTCTATTCTTGCATCGGTAACGGTTTACATTGAAGTGGGAAAAGCTGCTTAGTGGCGAGTTTCAGGAATTTAAACAAAGCTGGCGGATAGAATAAGTTTGCCTCCTTTTTTAAAAACCTTGGGTATACATCGAATACTTCTTTGTATATTTGCATCTGTTTGACTTTCATCCAATTCATTGATTTTGAGTGTGCCTTCTGACATCCCAGATCCAGTGTTCTGAATGAAGAATTTAATGGGATCGAATGTTCCATTTTCAGTCAGACTATCAATCATTCATGTTCAGCGAGCTTTGGGGGGGATTGTGTTTATGCAACAAAATTACTACAAACAAGGATAAATTCTTATTAATAGTGATGCAATAATGACTCCAAAAGTTGGCTTAAATTTTATTCATAATATTTGGTTAGTTCGACATCGTTAGCGGTGCATACCCATCACGTTGGAACTGAAATGCAAAATCTTGGCCGTCGGTGGCCAAGCGGAAAATGTCGTGGCCTTTGGATGTGAAGGTTGCGGGTTCGAATCCTCCCATCGCCGGCCAACTTCTCCACTTGGCAGCCCTCTGCTAACCGCTGCCCCCTTGTTTCATTATTGAAGGAAGTAAAAAGATTAAAAAAGTGTTTCCTCGCCGGATTTCATCACCACCAGGATATTTGGTTCGGCTACCGATGGTTTACTGGAATTCGTTCTTGAGGAAGGACCTATCGCTAGCTGTTTTTTAAGATCACAGACCGGTACGCAACTGTGATGGACTACTTCGAGAGTGAACTCGATGTAGGAAACTAACCAGCAACAGTAGTTTTCAAAACAACTTACGGAACATGGCTACCTGATTCTCTTGAATATCACGGAAGAGGTCCGTTTACTAATGAACTCCTGATGAGCTGTCTTAATCAAATTAACCGGTAAAATTATGCGATTTTGCTGGTAGCTTAACAGCTTTGAGGTTACTCATGACCACTTAACTCTGATTCGAGACCTAGTTCTGAAACCATGTGTATTCCGCCTAATCGATTTCCGGGTAGGATTGAATTAATTTACATTGGTTCCGTGATTTCACGCAATGGTGAAGCAGAGGCAGACAATGTTTGGTAAATTGTTTCACAAACCAACAATGTGGTGATATGGTGTTTCACGGAAAACCAATGAATGTGCATCGCTTAGTTTACATTGAATAAACGTTTAATCTTGGAATAGTGCAGTCATAAGTTGATTTAGGCTACTGCAGGAAACAAAATCGTCTTTGAGGGAAATTAACTAGATGATTTAATAAAATCGGTAAGCCAGCTGATGCCATCTGGAACTGTGGAGAAACGACAAAAGAATTTCAACTATTCCGTCTAGTTGAATGCTCAGTAAGAAAATGAGAGGATGGGTGCAGATATTGCGTATGAATACCTACTAATCATATTATGCATATGAAAATCTAATTGCACCGCTCAGTCCCGTCTGTCTTGAAATTTCCGTCTGGAAATGGGGTTTGATTTATTCATGCAGCATAATTCTACTTTTAATTAGATTAACCATGAAGGAATTCCTTTTTCGAGCGGCCAATTTAATGCAAATGTAGTAGCTCGAAACGCTTGATAAGTTCCACATACCCAGGGTGAACGTTTTATACGGTCAAATGGACAAAACCCATCATTCGTTGCAAACTGTTTTACTTGTTACTGTCCAAGCCAGTTTGTTTTGCAGTTGTCCCCACCGGTAGTGAGGTGAGAGGGGAGATCAAGTGGAGCAAATTCGTCTTAGATACCACGAAATAGATAATTTTTTGCTAGTCACTAACTGATAGCTTTTCATTAGGGATTGATTTAGGCAATTGTATCGATGCTTCTTTATATGGCTAGTAAAATTATTAATTCCTAACAAAATGCTTTTGCCGAATACAAATTTTTAAATCACACTCCAGTGAACAACTTTGTCTGCTTATGAATTAGCGCCTTGTGGATCTATTCGAGTTTGATATATCAATGAAATGTGAGCAAAAATAACCAGTCACTGCTAACTGAATGACGATCGGATCTTGTTCTTGCCAAGAATACCTAAGAAAGTTTCGGCTAGCTACCGCGTACAAGGTTAGCGATGCACAGAAAGGTTTTCGCTCGATGAGAGACAAAATTGAGGTAAACACTTGAAGAGGAGAGTTCCAATGCCTAAGACATGCATTCCCCGTATAAATACTTGGCACTTTTGGCATGGTGTTTTTTACCCGCTCCTAATGATGGTGGTGGGAATAAATCAGTGTAATGAGATTGAACACTTAGTCTGCTCTTCCCAGATCAAAATGATTAGGACACTTTTTAAGGCAGCAAGTCTGAACTGGACAGACGACCTAATCTTTTACTAGATCATGTCTGCTTATTTTGTCGTGATTCTGTTGACAAAATGTCTCTGATCAGTTTGCATAACGGTGTATATATGCATATACACAACTGTGCTTATAGTCGGAGTCCATGATGTCCCCTCGCTGTGTTCGGAGATGACAGCTTATGTGCTTACATTTTGCGGTTGTTGACGCTGTAGACTGGGAATCTCAACTGTGCTATGCCGGTTTTTCTGCTCATCATCATGTAACGCTTGTCTTGCTATTGTCTTTCATAACGTTCACTTGTGATCAGAAAGTGTCTTGAGGTCGAAGTCAGAACCACGGCACATTAGCATTATTTTACCGGCAGTGAAAATTGAAGTGGTCCCATAATTTTCTATTTCCTCGATTTCTTTGTTCCAATGCGGTAAATCTTTTGGAAATAACTTTGCAAGATAGCAGAAAGTAACCTGATCCAAATGTGAATAGTGTCAGGCAGTTTATTCTCGTTTGTGGTCATTTGGTAACCTAAGTGTTATGCAAACGAACTGACTCCCAAGAAATATTGAATCTCATTTACTAATCAGACGATACTCTTTTGAAAGGCTAGCTAAAACAATTGGGATCATTCAAAGGTTGTCGATTGGATGGCTTCTAATTAACACCTACAAGCATTAAAAGTGGTTCCCTTATGCGCGTGAAATTAGAAAAGGATCAAGCCCACTGATTTGTTGCGAAATGTGTTTACTCGTGGCGCTTGTAATCCATTGTGGATAGGCAAACAAGGGAGCCATTGTCATTTACGGTAAGCTTACCAGTAACGGTTATGAGAGGTTTCTATCACCTGAACAATCTATTTATTTTGTAGTATAATACAATTATTTCCAAGTCCATCTTAATACCTATGAAATCCTAGTTTGTGAATCGTCCTGCTTCTCAATCGAGATCTCGCATAGATTGTATCAATATGGGCTCATGTTTGCCGAAAAGCAGATCATTATGCGTCTGTCTTCTTAATTGGAGCATGAAAAGTGTACGACACAGATGACTAAAACATGAATGGTGTCAACTCCGTTGATGAATTGGACCGGTGACAGGTGGTCATATCGGGATAGCAAACAAATTATGTTTTCATATTAGGTAAGAGGCAAATCCCGTTGAAGTTTATTTGGCTCACCCAGTTCAAATTATACGAAGTAATTTAAGCATGAGCTCCAAGCAACGTTTCAATCGGTTTCACATTATTCCCGAAAATTCGGATTAACTCAGGTCGTCTTTTATAACGGTTATCGTATAGTTCGAAACGTCACTTTTGATGATGGCTTTTATTGGAAAAGGCGCAAGTGAAAGGTGATTCAAAGGAGCAATTTTATCTACAGAATATCAGACCGTCCCATGATTTGTCCCGGTAACAAAAACACTGGATCATGCATTCCTCAAAATATCGGGTCAAACAAACAGAAAAACGAGATTTCTCAAGCCGATCAATTCATGGTTTCTTTTGTCAATTAAAGACCGCCTGAAATATGCGCGCACGGTCGTATACAAGCATCCGCAGAAACAAACTAAAAAGCTTTAACAGTGATCAATCAGGAGAGACAGAGGCAGTTGCAGTGTGGACGAAATATTTTTTCAAATTCTACAAATATCATATTAACTGGTTTAAAACATCTGATCAATCAGAAGGCGGACAAACTTAGTGAGGAACGAAAGAAGAGTTTTATTACTAATGAAAGTAAATTGATTTTATCCCAGGTTATGATCAAATAGGCAGTTGAGTTTTGATTTTTTAACATTTTAACATTGACAAAAGTGAAGGTAGTTCCTTTTCTTTTGATCACAATTGATAAAAGCACTTGGTACGCGAAAGTTACATTTAATTCAACCTATTGAGCTAACATTTTTCGTCATTATCATCGATTTCATTCTGTTGTCAAGTAATTGTCTTTCATTTTGATACGATTCGTCATGCGCTATTTGTCTGTGACGCTCCATTGACAGGTTTCAAATTTTTCGGGCGCACGATGCTTGTGAAACCGCTTGTTCTTCCCAGGTTTCTTCCGCCTGAGTACTTTATCTTTTTGTCAGCACGCCTCAGAATTTCCAACACTTGTCGTGCAAAGCAGCAGACCATCATATTCACAAGTTATTAAGCTAACCGAGATGAAAGTCTGGACAACAAACACATCAAGTGCTGACGGATTGCATAATATATTTGAGGCCAATTCAAATGAATCGTTTGACCCAAACCAGTTCGTGAAATTTGGCATCCTTTTCCATTCGGAAAGTGAAATTCTTCTGACAAACTGCGGGTTGAAGACCGTGGAAATTCAGATT
Organism: Fasciolopsis buskii; assembly: GCA_008360955.1. Lineage (NCBI taxonomy): Eukaryota > Metazoa > Platyhelminthes > Trematoda > Plagiorchiida > Fasciolidae > Fasciolopsis > Fasciolopsis buskii. The sequence continues at coordinate 508,976 of LUCM01001884.1, read as the reverse complement.
GTGCTATTTCTTCAAATCCGGAACAAGGGCTCAGCTAAGCTTGTCTTTCGTGCCGAAACATTTGTGACTGTCGTTTGTGTTTTGTGCACTGATTTGCCAGCTTCTTTTATCAAATCCCCTTGGACAATGGGCGAAGTGGCCAATATACCACAATAAGACAAGCACAACCAAACGCCAATATGACTGCATTTTCAGCTCATCTGTTCCACTGTATAACCAAGAGCACGAATGATAATCTCAACCGCGAAAAACTAAGAGAAGCACTAGTCTGAAAATAAAAATCTTGACACCCTCGTTTGCGAAGAAGTACACCTTTCTCGCGTAATAGAATTTTCCCATTAGCAGTCCTGAAATAAATTAAGAGTCACGAAATAACAACCAAATTTAGTTTTGCTAATGACCTTATCAATGCAACGACAACCGCAGTCGAGTGAATGTCTAGTAACCCATTCATTTGCATGAACATAGTCTAGAGCGAAAATGGCTTTCATGGGTAATTTTAAAGAAAATAAATGTGACCATCAAATTCAAAAGGAGCTCACAGGTGACCTTGAAAAAGAATTATTCAGATCTTTCATGCATATATGGCGCTCAGAAAATAAATTGACACGCAAATTTTCCATTACTGAATTCGCCTGGTAGGGTGACTTAAAAGATTGCGTTTCGTTATTCGTGCGTACCACCTTGCAAGTTCGCTCCTGATGAACCGAAGCGAAACACCACAAATGAGCGGATGCCTGAACTGCTAACTTTTTACCAAAATGGTCGACTTTTCCATATTATGATGACTCGCCCTTCTTGACCGAGTGTGGCTGTTGCAAGTCACTGGTCTGAATGAATCTTCATTGCACACAAGCAGATAAACACAAAGTTCATAACTGTAATGACCTTATCTATCTATCTATCTATCTATCTATCTATCTATCTATCTATCTATCTATCTATCTATCTATCTATCTATCTATCTATCTATCTATCTATCTATCTATCTGTCTCTTATACACATCTTATCTATCTATCTATCTATCTATCTATCTATCTATCTATCTATCT